>CM065591.1:45388430-45423915 GCA_033119425.1 Bufotes viridis | reverse complement strand
TGTCTGCTGTCTGGCAAAGGATAGATTTTTTTCTGGGGTGAAATTCAATTGCCAAAATAGCAATATCGTAAATCAGTGGTTTCAGCTGTTGCTGGCCAAGTCTAAATCTGTCCGTAAAAGGGTATATTACGCTCAGCATGTTAGCATCTAAATACAAGGCCTGATAAATATATCCTCTATATTTATATAGATGATTGTATAGTGTATTTCTGTCCGTAAAAGGGTATATTACACTAAGTGTTAAAATACAAGTGCTGAAAGCATAATCCTCTACATTTGCAAACACTATTCTGCATTAGTGATGTCGCGAACATAAAATTTTTGCTACAGTATATCCTATATCAGGGGCTTGGCTGTGCTAATTGTCACCACTAGAAACTCAGGATAGCAATTTCTATATTTTATTAAGGGGTTAAATACAATTGCCCAAATACCAATCCCCTAAATCAGGTGTTCCAGCTTTGGCTAGCCAAGTATAATACTGTCTGCTCTCTGGCAAAGGATAGATTATTTTCTGTGGTTAAATTCAATTGCCAAAATAGCAATACCATAAATCAGTGGTTTGAGCTGTGGCTGGCCAGGTTTCATAGTGTCCTGCAAAGGATATATCTTGTTCTGGGGTGAAATTCAATTGCCAAAATAGCAATACCCTGAATCTGGTGTCCCAGCTGTTGCAGGCCAAGTTTCATAGTGTCCGCAAAAACATATATTTTGTTCTGGGGTAAAATTCAATTGCCAAAATAGCAATACCATAAATCAGTGGTTTTAGCTGTGGCTGGCCAAGTTTCATAGTGTCCGCAAAAACATATATTTTGTTCTGGGGTGAAATTCAATTGCCAAAATAGCAATACCATAAATCAGTGGTTTCAGCTGTGGCTGGCCAAGATTCATAGTGTCCGCAAAAACATATATTTTGTTGTGGGGTGAAATTCAATTGCCAAAATAGCAATACCCTGAATCTGGTGTCCCAGCTGTTGCAGGCCAAGTTTCACAGTGTCCGCAAAAACATATATTTTGTTGTGGGGTGAAATTCAATTGCCAAAATAACAATACCCTGAATCTGGTGTCTCAGCTGTTGCAGGCCAAGATTCATAGTGTCCGCAAAAACATATATTTTGTTCTGGGGTGAAATTCAATTGCCAAAATAGCAATACCATAAATCAGTGGTTTCAGCTGTGGCTGGCCAAGTTTCATAGTGTCCGCAAAAACATATATTTTGTTCTGGGGTGAAATTCAATTGCCAAAATAGCAATACCATAAATCAGTGGTTTCAGCTGTGGCTGGCCAAGATTCATAGTGTACGCAAAAACATATATTTTGTTGTGGGGTGAAAATCAATTGCCAAAATAGCAATACCTTGAATCTGGTGTCCCAGCTGTTGCAGGCCAAGTTTCATAGTGTCCGCAAAAACATATATTTTGTTGTGGGGTGAAATTCAATTGCCAAAATATGCAATACTCTGAATCTGGTGTCCCAGCTGTTGCAGGCCAAGTTTCATAGTGTCCGCAAAAACATATATTTTGTTCTGGGGTGAAATTCAATTGCCAAAATAGCAATACCATAAATCAGTGGTTTCAGCTGTGGCTGGCCAAGTTTCATAGTGTCCGCAAAAACATATATTTTGTCCTGGGGTGAAATTCAATTGCCAAAAGAGCAATACCATAAATCAGTGGTTTCAGCTGTGGCTGACCAAGTTTCATAGTGTCCGTAAAAACATATATTTTGTCCTGGGGTGATATTCAATTGCCAAAATAGCAATACCATAAATCAGTGGTTTCAGCTGTGGCTGGTCAAGATTCATAGTGTCCGCAAAAACATATATTATGTTGTGGGGTGAAATTCAATTGCCAAAATAGCAATATCCTGAATCTGGTGTCCCAGCTGTTGCAGGCCAAGTTTCATAGTGTCCGCAAAAACATATTTTGTTCTGGGGTGAAATTCAATTGCCAAAATAGCAATACCACAAATCAGTGGTTTCAGCTGTGGCTGGCAAAGTATAATAGTGTCCGCCAAAACATATTTTGTTCTGGGGTTAAATTCAATTGCCAAAATAGCAATACCCTGAATCTGGTGTTCCAGCTGTTGCGGGCCTAGTTTAAATCTGTCCGTAACAGGGTATATTTTGTTCTGGGGTGAAATTCAATTGCCAAAATAGCAATACCATAAATCAGTGGTTTCAGCTGTGGCTGGCCAAGTTTCATAGTGTCCTGCAAATTATATATTTTGTTCTGGGGTGAAATTCAATTGCCAAAATAGCAATACCATTAATCAGTGGTTTCAGCTGTGGCTGGCCAAGTTTCATAGTGTCCGCAAAAACATATAATTTGTTCTGGGGTGAAATTCAATTGCCAAAATAGCAATACCATAAATCAGTGGTTTCAGCTGTGGCTGGCCAAGTTTCATAGTGTCCACAAAAACATATTTTGTTCTGGGGTTAAATTCAATTGCCAAAATAGCAATACCCTGAATCTGGTGTTCGAGCTGTTGCAGGCCAAGTGTAAATCTGTCCATAAAAGGATACCTTTCATCCAGGGCCTAAATACTAGCCCTAAAAGAGATATTCCCTTAAATCCGTAGTTACTGCTGAGCCTGGATTAGTGTAATACGCTACATAAATAAATAGGCAGATAGTGTTAGGTGCCTGTAAAAAAAAGGCCTAAATTTGAAATCAATACATTGGGCCAAATATTTTTTTTCTTATTGTGGTGCTTGGTGAACGGTGACAATGAGGAAAACATCTAGTAAGGGACGCGGACGCGGTCGTGTTAGTGTACCCTCTGGTGCTGGGAGAGGACGTGGCCATTCTGCCACAGCCACACGTCCTAGTGAACCAACTACCTCAGGTTCCAGTACCCGCCAGAATTTACAGCGATATTTGGTGGGGCCCAATGCTGTTCTAAGGATGGTAGGGCCTGAGCAGGTACTGGCGCTAGTGAATTGGGTGGCCGACAGTGGATCCAGCACGTTCACAACATTATCTCCCACCCAGTCTTCCGCAGAAGCGCACAGGTGGCACCTGAAAACCAAGCCCATCAGTCTGTCACATCACAGTCTGTTTAAAGACTCTGCTGGCAGGGTTTCCCAAGGAAATCCACCTAGCCCTTCCCCAGTGGTGGAAGACATAGAATGCACTGATGCACAACCACTGATGTTTCCTGATGATGAGGACATGGGAATACCACCTCATAGGAGTCCGCACGTCTCTGATGATGACGAAACACAGGTGCCAACTGCTGCGTCTTTCTGCAGTGTGCAGACCGAACAGGAGGTCAGGGAGGAAGACTGTGTAGAAGACGATGCAGGGGACGATGAGGTCCTAGACCCCACATGGAATGAAAGTCGTGCCACTGACTTTCATAGTTCAGAGGAAGAGGCAGTGGTGAGACCGAGCCAACAGCGTAGCAAAAGAGGGAGCCGGGGGCAAAAGCAGACCAGCCTCCGCCAAGAGAGTTTGCCTGCTACTGGCCACCGCCACCAGGGACCGAGCACCCCAAAGGCAGCTTCAAGGAGTTCCCTGGCATGGCACTTCTTTAAACAATGTGCTGACGACAAGACCCGAGTGGTTTGCACGCTTTGCCATCAGATCCTGAAGCGAGGCATTAACGTTCTGAACCTTAGCACAACCTGCATGACCAGGCATCTACATGCAAAGCATGAACTGCAGTGGAGTAAACACCTTAAAAGCAAGGAACTCACTCTGGCTCCCCTGCTCCCTCTTCTGCTGCTGCCTCGGCCTCTTCCTCCGCCTCGGGAGGAATGTTGGCACCTGCCGCCCACCAAACAGAGGATGTGCCACCGACAACACCACCTGCGTCACCAAGCATGTCACACGGCAGCGTTCAGCTCTCCATCTCACAAACCTTGGAGAGAAAGCGTAAATTCCCACCTAGCCACCCTCGAGCCCTGGGCCTGAATGCCAGCATTTCTAAACTACTTGCCTTTGAAATGCTGTCATTCAGGCTGGTGGACACAGACAGCTTCAAACAGCTGATGTCCATGGCTGTCCCACAGTATGTTGTTCCCAGCCGCCACTACTTCTCCAAGACAGCTGTGCCTTCCCTGCACAACCAAGTATACGATAAAATCAAGTGTGCACTGCGCAACGCCATCTGTGGCAAGGTCCACCTAACCACAGATATGTGGACCAGTAAGCACGGCCAGGGACGCTATATCTCCCTAACTGCACACTGGGTAAATGTAGTGGCGGCTGGGCCCCAGGCGGAGAGTTCCTTGGCGCACGTCCTTCCGCCGCCAAGGATCACAGGGCATCATTCTTTGCCTCCTGTAGCCTCCTCCTCCTACTCGGCTTCCTCCTCCTCTGCTTCCACCAGCTCATCCAGTCAGCCACACACCTTCACCACCAACTTCAGCACAGCCCGGGTAAACGTCAGCAGGCCATTCTGAAACTCATATGTTTGGGGGACAGGCCCCACACCGCGCAGGAGTTGTGGCGGGGTATTGGACAACAGACCGACCAGTGGTTTCTGCCAGTGGGCCTCAAGCCCGGCCTGGTGGTTTGCGATAATGGGCGAAATCTCATCGCAGCTCTGGGACTAGCCGGTTTGACGCACATCCCTTGCCTGGCGCATGTGCTGAATTTGGTGGTGCAGAAGTTCATTCACAACTACCCCGACATGTCAGAGCTGCTGCACAAAGTGAGGGCCGTCTGTGCGCGCTCCGGCGTTCACATCCTGCCGCTGCTCGCCTGTCTGCGCTACAGCGGAACTTCGGCCTTCCCGCTCACCGCCTCATATGCAACGTGCCCACCAGGTGGAACTCCACCTTGCACATGCTGGAGAGACTGTGCGAGCAGCAGCAGGCCATAGTGGAGTCTCAGCTGCAGCACGCACGCGTCAGTCGCACTGCGGAACAGCACCACTTCACCACCAATGATTGGGCCTCCATGCGAGACCTGTGTGCCCTGTTGCGCTGTTTCGGGTACTCCACCAACATGGACAGTGGCGATGACACCGTTATCAGCGTTACAATACCACTTCTATGTCTCCTTGAGAAAACGCTTAGGGCGATGATGGAAGAGGAGGTGGCCCAGGAGGAGGAGGAGGAGGATGAGGGGTCATTTTTAGCACTTTCAGGCCAGTCTGTTAGAAGTGGCTCAGAGGGAGGTTTTTGCAACAGCAGAGGCCAGGTACAAATGTGGCCAGCCAAGGCCCACTACTGGAGGACAAGGAGGATGAGGAGGAGGTGGAGGAGGATGAGGATGAAGCAGGTTCACAGCGGGGTGGCACCCGACACAGCTCAGGCCCATCACTGGTGCGTGGCTGGGGGGATACGGAGGACGATGACGATACCCCTCCCACAGAGGACAGCTTGTCCTTACCTCTGGGGAGACTGCCACACATGAGCGACTACATGCTGCAGTGCCTGCGCAACGACAGCAGAGTTGCTCACATTTTAACGTGTGCGGACTACTGGGTTGCCACCCTGCTGGATCCCCGGTACAAAGACAATGTGCCCACCTTACTTCCTGCACTGGAGCGTGATAGGAAGATGCGCGAGTACAAGCGCGCGCTGGTAGATGCGCTACTGAGAGCATTCCCAAATGTCACAGGGGAACAGGTGGAAGCCCAAGGCGAAGGCAGAGGAGGAGCAAGAGGGCGCCAACGCAGCTGTGTCACGGCCAGCTCCTCTGAGGGCAGGGTTAGCATGGCAGAAATGTGGAAAAGTTTTGTCTCCACGCCACAGCTAACTGCACCACCACCTGATACGGAACGTGTTAGCAGGAGGCAGCATTTCACTAACATGGTTGAACAGTACGTCTGCACACCCCTCCACGTACTGACTGATGGTTCGGCCCCATTCAACTTCTGGGTCTCCAAATTGGCCACATGGCCACAATTAGCATTTTATGCCTTGGAGGTGCTGGCCTGCCGGCGGCCAGCGTTTTGTCTGAATGTGTATTCAGCACGGCAGGGGGCGTCATTACTGACAAACGCAGCCGCCTGTCCACAGCCAACGTGGACAAGCTGACGTTCATAAAAATGAACCAGGCATGGATCCCACAGTACCTGTCCCTCCCTTGTGCAGAATAGACATTTATAACTGCCTCCCCCTCAACCATGTATTCTTGTACTCCAGGGCACTTCTTTATTGAATCCTCATTTTTTTTAACTTTACCATGATCTTGCGGTGCAACCCAAAGTTGAATGAACCTCTCCTCTGTCTGGATGGTGGGGCCGAAATAACTGAGAGTGGCCTTCTCTGGTGGTGGTTGATATGACGCATGATTCCTTGCTGTGGGACCTCTCTCCTCTGTCTGGGTGCTGGGCCGAAATAACTGAGAGTGGACTTCTCTGGTGGTGGTTGATATGACGCATGATTCCTTGCTGTGGGACCTCTCTCCTCTGACTGGGTGCTGGGGCCTAAATAACTGAAAATGGCCTTCTCCAGTGGTGGGTGATATGACGCATGATTCCTTGCTGTGGGACCTCTCTCCTCTATCTGGGTGCTGGGGCCGAAATAACTGAAAGTGGCCTTCTCCAGTGGTGGGTGATATAACGCATGATTCCTTGCTGTGGGACCTCTCTCCTCGGTCTGGGTGCTGGCCGAAATAAATGAGAGTGGCCTTCTCCGGTGGTGGTTGATATGATGCATGATTCCTTGCTGTGGGACCTCTCTCCTCTGTCTGGGTGCTGGGCCGAAATAACTGAGAGTGGCCTTCTCCGGTGGTGGTTGATATGACGCATGATTCCTTGCTGTGGGACCTCTCTCCTCGGTCTGGGTGCTGTGCCGAAATAACTGAAAGTGGCCTTCTCCAGTGGTGGGTGATATGACGCATGATCTCGATCCCGAACATCCAGGTGTTCGCTCATCTCTAATTATAACACATCCAGCACAGAATTATACGTGAGATACAGACCAAAGACAAGCTGGTCGCTATAAGAGTGAGTCACAACGGATCCTGTCTGTGTAGCAGCTGTAAGGCCTGAAAGGTCCCATCAGAATTGGCTTATGATTTGGTAGCCAAAAGCAGGAGTGGGTACAAAACACAGAAGACAAGCAAGTATTCCATTCATGTGTCATCTCTGTTTTTGATTCACTCCTGTTTTTTTCGGCATTAGTAAAACTGATGGATTACTGACCAAATGCTGACCGAGTGAAGGCAGATGCTCCACAGACTGGATACTTTTTTGGGGGGTAATTGTTCTGACGGATCAGAGGAAGGGCAAAATAATCAGTGACGTCAACACAAAATTACTGCTGACACCCTAACCACTCTGTCGGGGGGCTCTACTTGTATAAGTTTAATAGAACAGTTTCTGTAGACATCTATGTGGAATCAGCTGAGACGGTGTAAAAGTAATGCGCTTCTTCTTGACGCTAACATTGACCTGTAAAGCTGAGTTCTTACTTGGGTGTTTTGGTCAGTTTTAAGCCCCATGACTGCCCAAATAGGTGAAGTGTGCAGTGATTCTAAGACTCACAGTATTATTTCACTACTACAGCAGACTCCCTATGCGTGCTACTGCAAGGCACAGTGTTATACCCCACTATAAAGGCTCTCTGTAGCCAGGAAATAGCCGCATTTTGAACGCTATTCGCCGTAAATAAGTTCGGATCAAACCAAATCTTTTCGAATCGAATTTTTGAAAAATTAGCTTATACCTAATTATGACCTTTCTTGGCCCGGAAATCATATAGACATTGAAAGTCTTTCCCACCATATCAACCTATCACCAATCTCCAAGACAGGTTATAGGCAAAGGATTATTTGCCGCATTTGTGTGAGGGGATGCGGGGCATGCCGCTTATAAGCCGCAGCCTTCTTCCCACCTTGCCAGCGGCTCGTTTCTGCATCACGTAGGGGCGCATCGGCACTTACGTGAGTAACAGGCTCTGGTCAGCATCGGCATCCCCATCGGCACCGGCGTCGGCAGTTGGCATCAGACAGCGGTAAGATCAGGGCCTTGAGGTCTCATCCCAGGGCAGTGGGGAGGGATCGGCACTTCACAAGTTCCTACCTGCTATTTTTCATTGCAGCAGGCGGCAGATCCGGCTTCCACGTGATCAGAGCCGTGCTCTGCCGCCTCAAGTTGTCCCAGCACGCCATCTGCTGGTCGGCAGTGTCATTACAACACTTAGTCATTCTGTTATATGTTCATTATAACTCTGCTTATGCTTGGGAAGTATTCTTAGCCATCTTATGTTAGTATTGGTATGAAAAATAAAAATAAAAGAAGGGAAGAAAAAAGTGCTGGAATTTTTTGAAAAAAATAAATAAAAGAGGAAAAGTGAAAAAAAAAATTAACTATGTATGGGTTATGCGTATATCCAGTATTATGCTACAGCAGAAGATGGGGCGGAAAACATGTGTTTATACTCAGGTTGCAGGGGTGCCATTGGTTTGGCATTGTATTATCTTGGTCACGGCGGTCTCTCATTGACTGGTGGTGGGCGTTTCAAACTATACGTCTCAAACTATACATTAGTTACCAGTTACTGTGTCGATTTTCTATAGGTCTGTCATGCCCCGGTCTTGAGGGGTGGTTAGGCTACAGTCCACAACCGCATCTTTGTTAAAAAAAAAAAAAAAGAACAGACATTTTCTTTAGCAGGTTGCTATGCTTTCCATAGGTTCCTGGGTCATTCTATCTACCGGCTGCACGGGTTCCTACCAGCAGACGCGGCTAAATACATAGTGGACATGTTGGCATCAGGGTCAAGTAAGCTGCTATACATCATAGAGCGGGATTATTGAGGTTAGGTGGTTTCGAGCAGTTGCTAATAGTCTGTTTCACATGTTCAGCTACGTTTTTCTTCACTGCGTCAGCAAGCAAGCAGTTGCCAGGTACAGTAGCGTTGTGGTTGGTGTACTCACATTCCACATACGGGGTAGTTGTGGAAAAAAAAACACGCACTTTTGAGACACTCTGAAGTGTCTATTATATCCTCAGTTACACTCAAGCCTGTCACAACTACAGGAAACATCTCAATACGTCTGTCATGTCTACAGACACGTTTAAGTCCTGTCACGACTACAGGAAGCAATTTGATACTTCTGTCACATCTACAGACACATTTAAATCCTGTCACGACTATAGGCGGCATTCGATACGTCTGTCACATCTACAGACATGTTTAAGTCCTGTTACGACTACAAGCGGGATTCAATACGTCTGTCACCCCTACAGACACCTAAGTCCTGTCACGTCTACAGACGACAATCCTACCTTGCATGCCTTGTTTCACTGTCACGTTTCAGCTGGACATGTTCGGCGCTTACAATAGAACTTAAGTCACAGTAAGTCCTGCGGTGTACACATCTTCCCGTATGCAGTCACTACGGGGAAGAGGTGCTTCGCATGCTATCACGTGTGCTGGTACGGCAGTTCTTGGCACATCGGTGGTCAGTGTGACACTGGTGAGTGGCACATGCCTGGGGTTGGGCATTCACCTTCTGCATTAATTATATTATGTTTTTTAGTGAGATGTCTCATGAATCATTCGTGGGTGAAACTTCATCCTCCCGTGGGAATGTGGCGTCGCACTGTGCAGGAGACTCCAGACCATCATTAAGGTCATGGATTGTGCCTAAGTTGATGGCAAAGTTGACCAAGAGAGGCATTTCATTTCAAGCTTCTGCAAGGAAGGCGGAACTGTTTCGTCTTTTGTCTTCAGATCCGGCGGGCCAAAACCAGGAGGTGGTGTTCATGGATACCATTCAGACCTCGCTTAATCAACTGCACGCAGCCATCAACTCTATGGCATCATCGATGTCGAACTGGTGGGTCAGGTCCTACACCTTCTATCTCACCATCCAACTTCATTCCAGCCAACATACGGCAGGACATAATAGACGGCAAGGACGTTAACTTAGCATCCTTACTCATAACAGCCCACAAGGCGCCAGGCAACAAGACCATAGTCTGTGGGGAGGTCTCAGTTGTCCTCAAATCTAAGGATGTGAATTTAAATAGTAAACTCAGCATAACGGAGTTCATCTTAGCCTTTAGTCTATTCAGAGACATCATCTGTACTGTTAACCCTCAGCGTAGGGAGGAGTTAGACCTTTATATGTGCAAGGTGGTGGATCTAGCCTATAAATATGGTGGGTCTTCCTTTTATGACTATCACCGTTCCTTCTCAGTAAAGTCTGCAGCGGTGTTGGCTCAATTCCAACACACGGTGGATTGGTCCAATATTGGTACAGAACTGTTCTGTAGACACTTTGCGGGCCTCAAATCTCCTGTCTGTTCCAAATGCAACTCTTACTCCCACATGACAGACTGGTGCTCATATGTCAACAATACAGCACAGTCGCAGGATAGTAATGTTCCTGGGCCATCAGTCAGCAAAGATTTCCCGGGGTTGGACAAGTTGGGGCGTCCCATACCTCATCGGGCCTTTCGAACAACCCCCCTTTGATTGTTGGAGGGTTAACCCTGTTGGTGTAGTGTCTGGGAAATTCAGCATTAACAAAAAGATTAATATACGACCTGTCAGCCCCACATTCTTTACACATACCTAGCCTTAATTCTCTGATCCCTTCAGAAGAATTCTCAATGAAATATACTTCTATCGATGCAGCCATTCAGGTGATACGGAGGTTGGGTAGGGGGGCTTGGTTGTCTAAAGCAGACATCACAGACTCTTTTAAGCTACTCCCAATTCAACCTGAGCTGTGGCAATGGCATGGGCTTAAGTGGTTAAACAAATACTACTTTGCCAATAAATTGACCTTTGGCTCTAAATCCAGCCCATGGATATTTGATCAGTTTGCCAGGTCCCTACATTGGATCCTTCAAGACCTATTTCGTGTCAATCACGTCATTTCCTCTTGATAGAACCCCCAGAGCATACACCCCAGGACCTTCAGGTATTACAGTCGGTGTTTGCAGACCTCAGGGTGCCTGTAGCTCCACACAAGGTCGAAGGGCCCAGTACTGAAATTACATTTCTTGGTATTCGTCTGGATACTGACAGCATGGAAGCTAGCCTTCCTCAAGGCAAACTGCTCAGGGTCAAAAAGGCGGTACACAAGCTAGTCCGAGTTAGGGTCACTACCAAATCGGATCTTCAGTCCCTGCTTGGTATGCTCAAGTTTGTTATGCGTATCATACCCCATGAGATATCATGGCTTCGATCAGAGGATAGAA
Source organism: Bufotes viridis (assembly GCA_033119425.1). Classification (NCBI taxonomy): domain Eukaryota; kingdom Metazoa; phylum Chordata; class Amphibia; order Anura; family Bufonidae; genus Bufotes; species Bufotes viridis. The sequence continues at coordinate 45,412,801 of CM065591.1, read as the reverse complement.
GGAGCCCACACACTTCATAGGAAGCAGGTTCATCCTTTGAGCCTCTTCTTATTTTCCTTACACAGAAATGATAGTTTTGAAGAACAGGAAATTGATTCCCGGTTCTGCAGCACAAAGGAAACAAATCCGGGGTATGAGGCTCTTGGCAAGAGTCCTAGCTTACAAGGGTGAAGTGTTGGTGACCTCCAGGGGCCACAGGCAGAATGGAAGATGCTCTTGCTTGCTTCCATACAGGCTGAGGGCCCCCTCAGACCAGATGATGTGACCAGAGCAGAGAAATCGAGAAGCCATTGATTTTACACCTTTTATTATGTCTTAGAAGCTTATAACTTACAGAAAAGACCCCCCGCTCCTAGGAGCTTACATTCTATAGAGAGGACTTCCACCACGCACCCCACCCCCCGCTCCTAGGAGCTCATAATCAACCGAAAGTAACAATCTTAAACTCGCTCTTGGCTTTTTGTTGTGTTGATGGCGACGTCTTGCGGTGATGATGATGTCTTGCAGTGATGGCGATGTCTTGCGGTGATGGCGACGTCTTGCGGTGATGATGATGATGTCTTGCGGTGATGGCGATGTCTTGCGGTGATGGCGAAGTCTTGCGGTGATGATGATGATGTCTTGCAGTGATGGCGATGTCTTGCGGTGATGGCGATGTCTTGCGATGATGATGATGTCTTACGTTGATGGCGAAGTCTTGCAGTGATGATGTCTCGCGGTAATGATGTCTTGTGATGATGGCGATGTCTTGCGGTGATGATTAGTGTTGAGCGCGAATATTCGAAAAGCGAATTTTTTTAGCGAATATCGGCACTTCGCTAATTCGCGAATATTTCGAATATAGCGCTATAAATTCGCTATTTCGAATATTCGTTTTTTTTTTTTTTTTTTTAGTTATATTTTTTTCTTTCCCACTTCCCAAAAGTAGTTCTTACCTGTCATGAGGATTCCTGGCTTCCTGGCTGCTCCAGTCAGTGCCCGTTGCCGCTTCTGCCGACTTCCGTGCTCATGGAGCGTCCCCTTCCATGGGAAAATCTCTATATACTAAAATGTACTGTCGGATTTGAGGAATTACGTTGAAATCGCAATGCGATTAATTCAAGTTATATTAATCGCATTGCGATTACAACTTAGCACTGCTATCTTACATAGGCTAGAATTAACGAATATGGAATATATAGCTATGCACTAGCAGTGCTAAGTTGAAATCGCAATGCGAATACTTTAAGTTAAATTAATCGCATTGCGATTTCAACTTAGCACTGCTGCTATATTCCATATTCGTTAACTTCGTTAATTCTAGCAAGCTGACCCATTATAAACCCAGCTCTAAGTTGAAATCGCAATGCGATTAATATAACTTGAATTAATCGCATTGCGATTTCAACGTAATTCCTCAAATCCGACAGTACATTTTAGTATATGGAGACGTTCCCATGGTGATGGGGACGCTCCATGAGCACAGAAGTTATGGTTGGCTTGGTAGAATTAGCGAATAGCTGAATATGACGAATGTATTCGTCATATTCCTCAAAACGAAGATAACGAAGTATTCTACATCTTCGCTTTAGCTACCTATTCGTCTCGTCATCGTCAACTTCGCTATTCGCTAATTCTAGCAATCAAATAGGAAGGTTGACTTACCAGACAGCTGTGTTAAATTCGCTATGCGATTTTTTTTTTTTTAATAAATAGAATACTTATAATAATATTATCATATCAAGTAATATAATTATTGTATTAAAAAAAAAAATCGCATAGCGAATTTAACACAGCTGTCTCTATAGTCAACCTTCCTATTTGATTGCTAGAATTAGCGAGGTTGACGAATAGGTAGCTAAAACGAAGATGTAGAATACTTCGTTATCTTCGTTTTGAGGAATATGACGAATACATTCGTCATATTCGTCATCCTCGCTAATTCTAGATATGAAACCAATAGGAAAGTAGCCTTAAGTACAAATCGCAATATGCGATTATTTAAATCGCATTTTAATCGCGATAACTAGAAAAAATGACGAATATTCGATTTCGACGAATACGAAACGAATATTCATTCGAATATTCGCGAATTTCGTCGAAATCGAATATGGCACCTGCCGCTCATCACTAGTGATGATGTCTTGCAATGATGATGTCTTGCGGTGATGGTGATTTCATGCGGTGATGATGATGTCTTACGTTGATAGCGATGTCTTGCGGTGATAGCGATGTCTTGCGATGATGACGATGTCTTGCAGTGATGATCGCGATGTCTTATGACGATGTCTTATGACGATGGCTTCAGAAAAAAAAAAAAACAATAGAGAAATTAATCCCATTTGCTGCCATCCTGTGACTACCTCCGCCCCCGCCTTAGTATTGAGACCTGGTTTGGATAGTGCGGTGTGTAACGCCAATATTTTTCTCTCTCTTTGACGTATAGGAAAGCCATGTGATTTCTGTCCTGTGTTCTCTGCACCCACCAGTTCTGAACAAAGGCTAAGTGTTTTCTATGCAGCTCCTCCGCAGGAAACCTGAGGAATTACATCTACTGCATTATACCCCACCGCCCCCGTATTCCGCTATAGAGCGTATCGATCATACTGTAGATAACATGCTGGTTATATATCTATCATACAGATCATACTTCTACATATATCATCCTTATTACACCTACCGGACATGTGGAGGGTTCAGGCTTATTCTTTGTGGCTGAAATGAAAGAAGACATCACATGTATCATGACAGCGTCCATACATACATATACGTACCACATACACAGAGCTGGAGATGGGCTTAAAGGCTTACAATCTAGTCTGACATCATTCATACATACCCTGCTCGAGGAGCGGACAATCTGCAATTACTAGTGACGATGATGATTGAAGATTACTTTCAATTACTTGTAATTTCTTTTAATTACTTGGATTACTTGAAATTACTTGGATTTCTTGAAATTACTTGGATTACTTGCGATGTCTTGAGATATGTGGAAAAAAAGGAGATAAAAAAACTCACGATGACCATGATTGGGTAGATCAGGAGGACATCACATGTATCACGACACGTATGTACAGATGATGATAGACATGTGACCTCACATACACATACAGTACATACATGTCTCGTCTAGGCTGCTCCCCTGGACCACGCAGATCGCCTTCCTCCCCACAAATGAGCAGCCTCAGCCAAGTGAGCCCCTTTTATACCTCTGTGATGTCATAATGGGGGTGATGCTGAGATCTGATTGGCCGATGAAATGCTGTGATGTCATAGAGTGATAATGCAGTGATTTGATTGGCCGATGTAATGCTAGGATCTGATTGGCTGATGCAATGCTGGGATTGATCCTGCCATACAATAAAGGAGTTGTCCCCTAGTGATAAATCCAATGTGCAGTTTGATCACAGATGTATAGTATCCATGGATACCTGTTCTAGGCCACGCCCCTTCTTTCTATGATCCCGTTTCCTCTACAGAAATGGTTTACAGTTGCTGTCTCGGATATAATGAAATGTGGTGATGTCACATTGACTTGCGATGTCACATGCTTCCATTTGCACACACAACAAGCCTTTTATATATTTGCACCCCTTTAAATTCAAACAATAAGTCCATATCTGTATAATATGAACTATTATGTGTTAGTCGCCTATAGGATGCGAAACACTGTACAATACGGATCCGTATTGCGTATAGCGCCTCAGAGATTGGGTGGCCACTTAAAGGGCTGTTCCGCAGGGTGGTGATAAGTGTCTGACTGGTGGGGGTTCAGTCACAAGTACAGGGGTTTCTGAGCCTCCGAGTGAATGTGGTGATGGTAACACTGTATGGCAGATCGCCGCATTCGGTTTCTGTTTGTCAGTCTCATAGATATGAATGGAGCAGCACAGTGCGTGCATGACCATGACCGTCACTAAGGGACACAGAGACCCCCATTCTCATCATAGTCGGACCACCACCAATCACATACTGATCACCGGTCCTGGAGATTGGTGATGGGTTGATATGGTGGGAAAGACTTTCACAAATGTCTATATGATTTTCAGGCCATAAAGGGGTTGTAAAGAAAGGTCATAATTAGGGATGAGCGAATTTCTCAAAAATTCGATTCGGCCGGTTCACCGAATTTTGCGAAAATATTTGTTTTGATCCGAATTTATTTGCGTCGAATAGCGTTAAAAATACGGCTATTTCCTGGCTACAGAGAGCCTTTATAGTGGTGTAGAACACTGTGCCTTGCAGTAACACACATAGGGAGTCTGCTGTGGTAGTGAAATACTACTGTGAGTCCGTATGACATGCACATGACAGGCGTCGCTCTAAGAATCACTGCACACTTCACCTATTTGGGCAGTTACGGGGCCAAAACTGACGAATAGAGTTGAGCGAACACCTGTATGTTCGGGTTCGAGAAGTTCGGCCGAACTTCCCAAAAATGTTTGAAGTCAATGGGGACCCGAACTTTTGGGCACTAAAAAGGCTGTAAAATAGCCCAAAAGGCAGCAAAATGTAGGTAAATCCCCTGCAAACAAATGTGGATAGGGAAATGACTTAAAATAAAATAAATAAAAATTAACCAATATCAATTGGCAACTTGGAGGAGGTGGAATAGGAGGTTGGGGTTGCAGCAGGTGAGAAAGCTATGGGAGTTGATGTTCTCATCACAGCCAAAAAGGATTCATGTCTGCCTGCAGTGCCAAAGGCCTCATTCACAGACTCAGGGCCATGGCACCTGCAAAAAGGAGAGCGGTCCCGTAAAAGCAACACAGGCCTCAGGTCTACCTGCAATGGAATAGGCCATAATCATTTATGTAGGCCCCTGATACCCAGACAGAGGAGCGGCAATTTGACAGTAAAAAGAGTTTAATGTCTCCCAAAAAGACAGCATGCAATTAAACGAAATATAGACCCCTGACACCCAGACAATGGGGCGGTCATTAGACAGTAAAAAGTGTTAAATGTCTGCCACCAAGACAGCAAGCAAGTACGTGAAAGTTAGGCCCCTGACACCCAGACAGAGGAGAGAGGTTCCATAGCAGCAAAAGAGGCATCATGTCACCCACCAATGGAGAAGGCCGCTTTTAGTTATTTAGGCCCAGCACCCAGACAGAGGAGAGAGGTCCCACAGCAGAGAATCAGGCTTCATGTCACCCACCAATGGAGAAGGCCACTTTCAGATATTTAGGCCCAGCACCCAGACAGAGGAGAGAGGTCCCACAGCAAGGAATCATGCGTCATATCACCCACCACCGAAGAAGGCCACTTTCAGTTATTTCGGCCCCACCACCCAGACAGAGGAGAGGTTCATTCAACTTTGGGTTGCACCGCAAGATAATGGTAAAGTTAAAAAAATGAGGATTCAATAAAGAAGTGCCCCGGAGTACAAGAATACATGGTTGATGGGGAGGCAGTTATAAATGTTTATTCTGCACAAGGGAGGCACAGGTCCTGTGGGATCCATGCCTGGTTCATTTTTATGAACGTCAGCTTGTCCACGTTGGCTGTGGACAGGCGGCTGCATTTGTCAGTAATGATGCCCCCTGCCGTGCTGAATACACGTTCAGACAAAACGCTGGCCGCCGGGCAGGCCAGCACCTCCAAGGCATAAAATGCTAACTCTGGCTACGTGGACAACTTTGAGACCCAGAAGTTGAATGGGGCCGAACCATCAGTCAGTACGTGGAGGGGTGTGCAGATGTACTGTTCAACCATGTTAGTGAAATGCTGCCTCCTGCTAACACGTTCCGTATCAGGTGGTGGTGCAGTTAGCTGTGGCGTGGAGACAAAACTTTTCCACATTTCTGCCATGCTAACCCTGCCCTCAGAGGAGCTTGCTGTGACACAGCTGCGTTGGCGACCTCTTGCTCCTCCTCTGCCTTCGCCTTGGGCTTCCACCTGTTCCCCTGTGACATTTGGGAATGATCTCAGGAGCGCCTCTACCAGCGTGCGCTTGTACTCGCGCATCTTCCTTTCAAGCTCCAGTGCAGGAAGTAAGGTGGGCACATTGTCTTTGTACCGGGGATCCAGCAGGGTGGCAACCCAGTAGTCCGCACACGTTAAAATGTGGGCAACTCTGCTGTCGTTGCGCCTGCACTGCAGCATGTAGTCGCTCATGTGTGGCAGGCTCCCCAGAAGTAAGGACAAGCTGTCCTCTGTGGGAGGCGTATCGTCATCGTCCTCCGTATCCCCCCAGCCACGCACCAGTGATGGGCCTGAGCTGTGTCGGGTGCCACCCCGCTGTGAACCTGCTTCATCCTCATCCTCCTCCACCTCCTCCTCATCCTCCTCGTCCTCCAGTAGTGGGCTCTGGCTGGCCACATTTGTACCTGGCCTCTGCTGTTGCAAAAAACCTCCCTCTGAGCCACTTCTAACAGACTGGCCTGAAAGTGCTAAAAATGACCCCTCATCCTCCTCCTCCTGGGCCACCTCCTCTTCCATCATCGCCCTAAGCGTTTTCTCAAGGAGACATAGAAGTGGTATTGTAACGCTGATAACGGTGTCATCGCCACTGGCCATGTTGGTGGAGTACTCGAAACAGCGCAACAGGGCACACAGGTCTCGCATGGAGGCCCAATCATTGGTGGTGAAGTGGTGCTGTTCCGCAGTGCGACTGACGCGTGCGTGCTGCAGCTGAAACTCCACTATGGCCTGCTGCTGCTCGCACAGTCTCTCCAGCATGTGCAAGGTGGAGTTCCACCTGGTGGGCACGTTGCATATGGGGCGGTGAGCGGGAAGGCCGAAGTTCCGTTGTAGCGCAGACAGGCAAGCAGCGGCAGGATGTGAACGCCGGAAGCGTGCACAGACAGCCTGCACTTTATGCAGCAGCTCTGACATGTCGGGGTAGTTGTGAATGAACTTCTGCACCACCAAATTCAGCAAATGCGCCAGGCAAGGGATGTGCGTCAAACCGGCTAGTCCCAGAGCTGCCACGAGATTTCGCCCATTATCGCACACCACCAGGCCGGGCTTGAGGCCCACCGGCAGCAACCACTGGTCGGTCTGTTGTTCAATACCCCGCCACAACTCCTGCGCGGTGTGGGGCCTGTCCCCCAAACATATAAGTTTCAGAATGGCCTGCTGATGTTTACCCCGGGCTGTGCTGAAGTTGGTGGTGAAGGTGTGTGGCTGACTGGATGAGCTGGTGGAAGCAGAGGAGGAGGAAGCCGAGTAGGAGGAGGAGGCTACAGGAGGCAAAGAATGATGCCCTGCGATCCTTGGCGGCAGAAGGACGTGTGCCAAGGAACTCTCCGCCTGGGGCCCAGCCGCCACTACATTTACCCAGTGTGCAGTTAGGGAGATATAGCGTCCCTGGCCGTGCTTACTGGTCCACGTATCTGTGGTTAGGTGGACCTTGCCACAGATGGCGTTGCACAGTGCACACTTTTATCGGATACTTGGTTGTTCAGGGAAGGCACGGCAGTCTTGGAGAAGTAGTGGCGGCTGGGAAGAACATACTGTGGGACAGCCATGGACATCAGCTGTTTGAAGCTGTCTGTGTCCACCAGCCTGAATGACAGCATTTCAAAGGCCAGTAGTTTAGAAATGCTGGCATTCAGGCCCAGGGCACGAGGGTCGCTAGGTGGGAATTTACGCTTTCTCTCCAAGGTTTGTGAGATGGAGAGCTGAACGCTGCCGTGTGACATGGTGGAGGTGCTTGGTGACGCAGGTGGTGGTGTCGGTGGCACATCCTCTGTTTGGTGGGCGGCAGGTGCCAACATTCCTCCCGAGGCGGAGGAAGAGGCCGAGGCAGCAGCAGAAGAGGGAGCAGGGGGAGCCAGAGTGAGTTCCTTGCTTTTAAGGTGTTTACTCCACGGCAGTTCATGCTTTGCATGTAGATGCCTGGTCATGCAGGTTGTGCTAAGGTTCAGAACGTTATTGCCTCGCTTCAGGCTCTGATGGCACAGCGTGCAAACCACTCGGGTCTTGTCGTCAGCACATTGTTTAAAGAAGTGCCATGCCAGGGAACTCCTTGAAGCTGCCTTTGGGGTGCTCGGTCCCTAGTTACGGTGGCCAGTAGCAGGCGAACTCTCTTGGCGGCGGCTGGTCTGCTTTTGCCCCCTGCTCCCTCTTTTGCTACGCTGTTGGCTCGGTCTCACCACTGCCTCTTCCTCTGAACTATGAAAGTCAGTGGCACGACCTTCATTCCATGTGGGGTCTAGGACCTCATCGTCCCCGGCATCGTCTTCTACACAGTCTTCCTCCCTGACCTCCTGTTCGGTCTGCACACTGCAGAAAGACGCAGCAGTTGGCACCTGTGTTTCGTCATCATCAGAGACGTGCGGACTCCGATGAGGTGGTATTCCCATGTCCTCATCATCAGGAAACATCAGTGGTTGTGCATCAGTGCATTCTATGTCTTCTACCACTGGGGAAGGGCTAGGTGGATTCCCTTGGGAAACCCTGCCAGCAGAGTCTTCAAACAGCATAAGAGACTGCTGCATAACTTGAGGCTCAGACAGTTTCCCTGATATGCATGGGGGTGATGTGACAGACTGATGGGCTTGGTTTTCAGGTGCCACCTGTGCGCTTTCTGAAGAAGACTGGGTGGGAGATAATGTTGTGAACATGCTGGATCCACTGTCGGCAACCCAATTGACTAGCGCCTGTACCTGCTCAGGCCTTACCATCCTTAGAACGGCATTGGGCCCCACCAAATATCGCTGTAAATTCTGGCGGGTACTGGAACCTGAGGTAGTTGGTTCACTAGGACGTGTGGCTGTGGCAGAATGGCCACGTCCTCTCCCAGCACCAGAGGGTACACTAACACCACCACGACCTTACTAGATGTTTTCCTCATTGTAACCGTTCACCAAGCACCACAATAAGAAAAAAAATATTTGGCCCAATGTATTGATTTCAAACTCAGGCCTTTTTTTACAGGCACCTAACACTATCTGCCTATTTATTTATGTAGCTTATTACACTAATCTAGGCACAGCAGTAACCACTGATTTAGAGGAATATCTCTTTTAGGGCTAGTATTTAGGCCCTGGATGAAAGATATCCTTTTATGGACAGATTTAAACTAGGCCTGCAACAGCTGGAACACCAGATTTATGGTATTGCTATTTTGGCAATTGAATTTCACCCCAGAACAAAATATACCCTGTTACGGACAGATTTAAACTAGGCCCGCAACAGCTGGAACACCAGATTCAGGGTATTGCTATTTTGGCAATTGAATTTAACCCCAGAACAAAATATGTTTTGGCGGACACTATTATACTTTGCCAGCCACAGCTGAAACCACTGATTTATGGTATTGCTAATTTGGCAATTGAATTTCACCCCAGAACAAAATATATGTTTTTGCGGACACTATGAAACTTGGCCAGCCACAGCTGAAACCACTGATTTATGGTATTGCTATTTTGGCAATTGAATTTCACCCCGGAACAAAATATATGTTTTGGCGGACACTATGAATCTTGGCCTGCAACAGCTGGGACACCAGATTCAGGGTATTGCTATTTTGGCAATTGAATTTCACCCCACAACAAAATATATGTTTTTGCGGACACTATAAAACTTGGCCAGCCACAGCCCAAACCACTGATTTATGGTATTGCTATTTTGGCAATTGAATTTCACCACAGAAAATAATCTATCCTTTGCCAGACAGGAGACAGTATTATACTTGTCTATCCAAAGCTGGAACACCAGATTTAGGGGATTGGTATTTGGGCAATTGCATTTAACCCCTTAATAAAATATAGAAATTGCTATCCTGAGTTTCTAGGGGTGACAATTAGCACAGCCAAGCCACTGATGTAGGATATAGCAAAAAAAAAAAAATAGTATTGATGGATTGATGGACTTGGTGGCAGCTTGTTCTGGTGCACCACAAGTCACAAAATGGCCGCCGATTACCCCAGAAAATAAGTGACAGAAAAACGCTCTGTGCAGCCTAAAAACCAGTGAGCAAGTAACTAGCAGAAGTTCAATCATTCACAGCTGTAGATCGATCTGTTCATTAGGTGCTGTTGCTGACTTTTCCCTTCCTAATCTCGCCCTCACAGCAGCTGCGTCCTCTCCCTACTCTAATCAGAGCAGTGTGACGTGCGGCGCTACGTGACTCCAGCTTAAATAGAGGCTGGGTCACATGCTGCACTTGGCCAATCACAGCCATGCCATTAGTAGGCATGGCTGTGATGGGCTCTTTGGGCAAGAAGTAAAACGCTAGCTGATTGGCTGCTGTGCAGCCCTTCAGAAAGCGGGAAATAATCGACGAACAACGAACCCGAACTTTTTTGAAAATGTTCGGGTTCGGGTCCGTGTCCCGGACACCCCAAAATTCGGTACGAACCCAAACTATGCTCGAACTGTTTGCTCAACACTAGTTATGACCCAATCCTGGAAAGTAAAGGGAGGGGTTGTCTACTCCTGAAAATAATGTTGATATCTGGATACCTATATCACCACACCTAGTAATAAGACAGAAGCTGTGTGGAGTTGGAGATCAGTGTTGGAGTCACATCGCCTCACAAAAGGTACTGTATTCCCCGAAAAGGGATAAATAGTAGAGCAGGCAGACCTCATGGTGAGACATCAGACGCAGAAGAGACACTGTGGAGACAGACACAACACTGGTGTGAGCTAGGAGATGCTGCAGATTCCTGCGTGTAGCTAGCTAGTAGTGTTGGTGAGTGGCACTAGATACAAAGGTGCACCACCTCAGGACCTAGATGGGGCAAAAACATAGCTGAGCATTGCAGACTATAGACTGAAGCTAGGAGTAGAAAGAAGCCATCAAAACCAGCCAGACTCCTGCAAAGTACACAGTGCAGAGGCCATTTTCTGTATGCTCTATGTGTAAAACCCCAGAGTGGTGTTACCACTGCTGCACCCTGCTACTGTCTTTATTGGGATAACACCAATGCTCTCTATGTATTTTGTCCAGGTCTTCCACGCTGTGCATTCCTCATCTTTATGTAACTGTTATGTTCATGTAATATGCCTGGTTCACCAGCAAGTGGCAGCAAATGTGGCAGAACTGTACTTAGATAGAATTGAACTTACCAGTCTATTCTAAACCCCCTCTAAGAGAATTGGGCTAGTTATACTTCCTGAAGGAAGGGTGGGGATCAGTTCTAGTTTACCTCCTTCAAGGGGAAGCGTGTGCTGGGGCAGGTCTCTACTGGACGTTCCCACACCGGCCAGAGCACCCTAAGCTCTGCTGTCCATGGAAGCCAAAGCTTAAATTCTCAGGAGCCAGGAGGAACGTTCTCTAGCAGTCAGACTACAGAGAAGAAGTGCAGCATACAGAAGAAGCTGAGTTATACAGCCAGCCTGTCCTGTCAGTACAGCAGAGTGGCAGAAAGATATAGCAGAGTTGAGTTTGCCTGCCAGTTTAATGCAAAAGCCTGCTGAAACCAAGACAAAGCCTGAAGCTGTTTGGTGAAACGTTTATTGAAGTAAAGCTGCCATGGAACTTCATCTCAAGGTCTGGACTCAAGTTATTTCTTCAAATCCATCAATTATTTCCCTGATTTATTGCTTTGGAGCCAAAGCCTAAGGGTCGAGGGGTATCGAGGAAGGAGCACAGTGACACACATAAAGAGACATTTAGGCTGCACTACAGCACTAGCCATTTTTTACACCTGGGAGACATAGAGGGCCCTGGGGGGAAACGCCCGTTGCACATGGTGTGCTGCTAGGAGTGGGATATTGCAACTGTGGAGGAACAATGCAATGTGTGTGGTAGTTGTGGGGATACAGATACTGCAGGGAGTGCCGGTTAGGTTTATGCATGCAGTTTTGGAAGCCAAAACCAAAAGTGAATTTAATTCGTATCGTTCCTTTATACCTTCTGTCCTTTTATGATACACTTTTTTACTTTCAAAACTGCATCAGGAAATCTGACTTTGTGGCCGCAACCATACAGACTGTCTAAATTGTGTGGGACAGCGTCATGTGGACGAGATATCATGGCTCCGAACAGAGGATAGAAGGAGCCCACACACTTCATAGGAAGCAGGTTCATCCTTGGAGCCTCTTCTTACTTTCCTTACACAGAAATGAAAGTTTTGAAGAACAGGAAATTGAGTCCCGGTTCTGCAGCACAAAGGAAACAAATCCGGGATATGAGGCTCTTGTCAAGAGTCCTAGCTTACAAGGGTGAAGTGTTGGTGATCTCCAGGGGCCACAGGAAGAATTGAAGATGCTCTGGCTGCTTGCGTACAGGCTGAGGGCCCCCTCAGACCAGATGATGTGTCCAGAGCAGAGAAATCGAGAAGCCATTGATTTTACACCTTTTATTACGTCTTAGAAGCTTATAACTTACAGAAAAGACCCCCGCTCCGAGGAGCTTACATTCTATAGAGAGGACTTCCACCCCGCACCCCACCCCCCGCTCCTAGGAGCTTACATTCTATAGAGAGGACTTCCACCCCGCACCCCACCCCCCGCTCCAAGGAGCTTACACTCTATAGAGAGGACTTCCACCCCGCACTCCCACCCCCGCTCCTAGGAGCTTACATTCTATAGAGAGGACTTCCACCCCGCACCCCAGCCCCCGCTCCGAGGAGCTTACATTCTATAGAGAGGACTTCCACCCCGCACCCCACCCCCCGCTCCGAGGAGCTTACATTCTATAGAGAGGACTTCCACCCCGCACCCCACCCCCCGCTCCTAGGAGCTTACATTCTATAGAGAGGACTTCCACCCCGTACCCCACCCCCCGCTCCTAGGAGCTTATAATCAACAGACAGGAACAATCTTGATCTCGCTTTTTGTTGTGTTGATGGCGATATCTTGCGATGATGATGATATCTTGCATTGATGGCGAGGTCTTGCGGTGATGATCTCTTGCAATGATGATGTCTTCCGCTGATGATGTCTTGCGGTGATGATGATGTCTTACATTGAAGGCGAGGTCTTGCGGTGATGGCGATGTCTTGCGGTGATGATGATGTCTTGCGGTGATGACGATGTCTTGCGGTGATGACGATGTCTTACAGTGATGGCGATGTCTTGCGGTGATGATGATGTCTTACGTTGATGGCGATGTCTTGCGATGATGATGATATCTTGCGGTGATGACAATGTTCTGAGCTGATCGCGATGTCTTGCGATGATGATGTCTTGCGATGATGATGTCTTGCGATGATGATGTCTTGCGGTGATGATGATGTCTTGCAGTGATGATGATGTCTTATGACGATGTCTTCAGAAAAATAAACAAAAAAATAGAGAAATTAATCCCATATTTGCTGCCATCCTGTGACTACCTCCGCCCCGCCTTAGTATTGAGACCTGGTTTGGATAGTGCGGTGTGTAACGTCAATATTTTTCTCTCTCTTTGACATATAGGAAAGCCATGTGATTTCTGTCCTGTGTTCTCTGCACCCACCAGTTCTGAACAAAGGCTAAGTGTTTTCTATGCAGCGCCTCCGCAGGACACCTGAGGAATTACATCTACTGCATTATACCCCACCGCCCCCGTATTCCCCTATAGAGCGTATCGATCATACTGTAGATAACATGCTGGTTATATATCTATCATACAGATCATACTTCTACATATATCATCCTTATTACACCTACCGGACATGTGGAGGGTTCAGGCTTATTCTTTGTGGCTGAAATGAAAGAAGACATCACATGTATCATGACAGCGTCCATACATACATATACGTACCACATACACAGAACTGGAGAAGGACTTAAAGGCTTACAATCTAGTCTGACATCATTCATACATACCCTGCTCGAGGAGCGGACAATCTGCAATTACTTGTGACGATGATGATTGAAGATTACTTGCGATTACTTTCAATTACTTGTAATTTTTTTTGATTACTTGAAATTACTTGAAATTACTTGGATTACTTGCGATGTCTTGCGATATGTGGAAAAAAGGAGATAAAAACTCATGACCATGATTGGGTAGATCAGGAGGACATCACATGTATCACGACACGTATGTACAGATGATGATAGACATGTGACCTCACATACACATACAGTACATACATGTCTCGTCTAGGCTGCTCCCCTGGACCACGCAGATCGCCTTCCTCCCCACAAATGAGCAGCCTCAGCCAAGTGAGCCCCTTTATACCTCTGTGATGTCATAATGGGGGTGATGCTGAGATCTGATTGGCCGATGAAATGCTGTGATGTCATAGAGTGATAATGCAGTGATTTGATTGGCCGATGTAATGCTAGGATCTGATTGGCCGATGAAATGCTAGGATCTGATTGGCCGATGAAATGCTGTGATGTCATAGAGTGATAACGTGGTCTCTAGACAAGTCCAGGCATGTCTCTACCATAATAATATAATGTACGCGGTGCTGTTAGAGCTGCCCAGACACATTATTACCCCATGTCGCTGTATGGGAGGCTGTACGTAGTCGTCATATCATACACTCAGACGCATATGCAGACAGAATGCGTTTCATTATTACTGAGAAAGCGCCAGCAGCTGTTATTAAATTAATAAAAGAGATTCTTATGATGTTAAGAAACCGCTTTCTGTACGTTGTTTATCTCCTCAATAGACTTTTTAAAACTCTGCGTTTTTGTTTGCGCTCAGTTTGTATCCTGACATTAAGGGGTATGGTGGACTGCTGTCTAGACATGTCCTGCATGCATTATTCAGATTGGGGAGGGGGGCGAAGGGGGGAGGGGACCTGTCAAGAGGACGAATGGGGCGTGTTGACGAGTGGGGTTTTGGCAGCTGGGGGCGGCGTCTAAATGGGGGCGGGGCACCTGTCACTTTTGATGACTTATATGTACGCCTCACTACTCAGAAGTCTGATCAGACTATGTAAAGTATAATATACAGTACAGTACACTATATAGTGTACTGTACTGTATTATAACGACATCAGACCCACTGGATCTTCAAGAACTAAGTGGGTCTGGGTAAAAAAACAAATGTAAAAAAGTGTAAAAAAGTAAAAAAAAAAAACATATCACTGAATAAAAATAAAAAAATAGAATACACTACACATATTAGGTATCTTCTCGTCCGTAGAAACCTTCTGTATAAAAATATCACATGACCTAACCCCTCAGGTGAACACCATTAAAAAAAATGGTTTAAAAAAGCCATTTTTGTCACCTTACATCACAAAAAGTGTAATACCAAGAGATCAAAAATGTGTATTCCTCCCACCCAAAATAGTATCACAGTATATTTTTTTAATCCCGCAAAAAATGAGCCTCTACATAGGACATTAAAACATGATTTATTTTCTAAAATGCTGTTATTGTGTTAAAGTAAAATAAATAAAAAAGTATACATATTATGTATTGCCGCGTCCGTAAAAACCTGCTATATAAAAATATCCCATGATCTAACCCCTCAGGTAAATACCGTAAAAAATTAAATAAAAACATTGTAAAATATTTTTTTATGTGAACCACAAAATAGTGCCAATCAATCCGTCATCTCATCCGCAAAATATGATATCCTATATAGGACAATAGCCCCAAAAAATAAAAAAAATATTACTCTCAGACTATGGAGACCTGCAAGAAATGAGCCCCTATATAAGACAATTGCCAAAAAAAATAAAAAATAAATATGGCTTTCAGAATGGGGAGACACTAAAAATTTTTTATTTTTTACAAATGCTTTAATATGAAAAACTGAAACAAAAATTCCCAAAAAGTAGTCATATTTGGTATTGTCGCGTCTGTAACAACCTGCTCTATAGAAATAGCACACAATCTAACCTGTCAGATCAACAATGTAAATAACAAAAAATAAAAACAGTCCCAAAACAGCTATTTTTTTTCAAATTTTCCATTTTAATCCATTTTTCCAGTAAAGAAGCAAGGGTTAACAGCCAAACAAAATGAAATATTTATTGTCCTGATTCTGTAGTTTACAGAAACACCCCATATGTGGTCGTAAACTACTGTGGGGGCACAGGGAAGGGTGTAGAAGGAAGGGAACGCCATATGGTTTTTGGAAGGCAGATTTTGCTGGACTGTTTTTTTGACACTATGTCCCATTCAAAGCCCCCCTGATGCACCCCTAGAGTAGAAACTCCAATAAAGTGACTATATCTAAGAAACTACACCCCTCAAGGTATTCAAAACTGATTTGACAAACTTTGTTAACCCTTTACGTGTTCCACAAGAGTTATTGGCAAATGGAGGTAAAATTTAAGAATTTCTATTTTTTTGTTACCTTGCCTCAAAAAAAGTGTAATATAGAGCAACCAAAAATCATATTTACCCTAAAATAGTACCAACAAAACTGCCATCTTATCCCGTATTTTCCAAAATGAGGTCACTTTTTTGGGATTTTCTATTCTAGGGTTGCATCAGGGGGGCTTCAAATGGGACACGGTGTCTAAAAACCAGTCCAGTACAATCTGCCTTCCAAAAACCATATGGCGTTCCCTTCATTTTATGCCCTGCCGTTTGGCCATACAGCAGTTTACGACCACATATGGAGTGTTTCTGCTAAATACAAAATCAGGGCAATAAATATTGAGTTTTGTTTGGCTGTTAACCCTTGCTTTGTTACTGGAAAAAACTGATTAAAATGGAAAATTTGCCTCTTGTGGAACACCTAAAAAGTTAACAAAGTTTGTCAAATCAGTTTTAAATACCTTGAGGGGTGTAGTGTCTTAGATGGAGTCAGTTTTTTGGAGTTTCTACTCTAGGGGTGAATTAATGAGGCTTCGAATGGGACATATTGTCTAAAAACCAGTCCGGCAAAATCTGCCTTCCAAAAACCACATGGCGCTCCTTTCCCTCTAAGCCCTGCTGTGTGCCCCCAGAGTAGTTTATGACCACACATGGGGTGTTTCTATAAACTACAGAATCAAGGCAATAAATATTGAGTTTTGTTTGGCTGTTAACCCTTGCCTGTTTTTTTTCCAAAAATCGAAATACGGAAATATTGTCTCCATTTTCAATTAACTCTTGTGGAACACCTAAAGGGTTAACAACGTTTGCAAAATCAGTTTTTAATATCTTGAGGGGTTTAGTTTCTAGAATGGGGTCATTTTTGGGTGGTTTCTATTATGTAAGCCTCACAAACTGATTTCAAACCTGAACTGGTCCCTAAAAAGTGGGTTTTTGAAAATTTCTGAAAATTTTCAAGATTTGCTTCGAAATTCTAAGCCTTGTAACGTCCCAAAAAAATAAAATGGCATTCCCAAAATGATCCATGCATGAAGTAGACATATGGGGAATGTAAATTAATAACTTTGGCGGTATTACTATGTATTATTGAAATAGAGAATTTGAAACTTGGAAAATTGCTAATCTTACAAATGTTTAGTAAATTTGGTATTTTTTTTATAAATAAAAATACATTTCTTTGACTCCATTTTACCAGTGTCATGAAGTACAATATGTGACGAAAAACAATCTCAGAATGGCCAGGATAAGTAAAAGCGTTTTAAAGTCATCACCACATACTGTGACACTGGTCAGATTTTCAAAAAATGGCCTGGGCAGGAAGGTGAAATAGGGGCGTGTCTTTAAGGGGTTAAGGTGAAATAAGGCTGCGTCCTTAAGGGGTTAAGGTGAAATAAGGCTGCGTCCTTAAGGAGTTAAGAAAGTAGCTGCTATTGTGAGACAAAATGTGATGGTGAGGATTGGATATGGGGACAATCACACCCCTCTAGGAATGTGGCTGGTTGTAATCAGGGCGTAGTCTCTTTTACACATTCTGATTGTGCACCAGTTTGCATATTTTTTCAACGTTTTTGTACATTGTTCTCACTGGCAGCAAGTTTATTGATTTTATTTTATTTTTTAACAGATTGCATGCTCCTTTAATAATAGAAAAGTCATCCATGAAAAAAAATAATGGTATAGGAAGCAGCATTTAATCTGGGATTTTTCTTTAGTTACTGGGGTCTCGTGATATTGTGTGGGAACCACTGTCTGAATTCAAGGGTTGCTGCTGAGCAACTGGACAGGTCTAAAAGCATATGCGCATGAGTGTATGACACGCCTCTCATACTACGTACTGCCTCCCATACAGCGACATAGGGTAAAAACATGTCTGGGCAAGTCTAAAAGCACCGCGTACATTATATTATTATGGTAGAGACATGCCTGGACTTGTCTAGAGACCACGTTATCACTCTATGACATCACAGCATTTCATCGGCCAATCAGATCTCAGCATCACCCCCATTATGACATCACAGAGGTATAAAAGGGGCTCATTTGGCTGAGGCTGCTCATTTGTGGGGAGGAAGGCGATCTGCGTGGTCCAGGGGAGCAGCCTAGACGAGACATGTATGTACTGTATGTGTATGTGAGGTCACATGTCTATCATCATCTGTACATACGTGTCGTGATACATGTGATGTCCTCCTGATCTACCCAATCATGGTCATGATGAGTTTTTATCTCCTTTTTTCCACATATCGCAAGACATCGCAAGTAATCCAAGTAATTTCAAGTAATCCAAGTAATTTCAAGTAATTAAAGAAATTACAAGTAATTGAAAGTAATCGCAAGTAATCTTCAATCATCATCGACAAGTAATTGCAGATTGTCCGCTCCTCGAGCAGGGTATGTATGAATGATGTCAGACTAGATTGTAAGCCTTTAAGTCCATCTCCAGTTCTGTGTATGTGGTACGTATATGTATGTATGGACGCTGTCATGATACATGTGATGTCTTCTTTCATTTCAGCCACAAAGAATAAGCCTGAACCCTCCACATGTCCGGTAGGTGTAATAAGGATGATATATGTAGAAGTATGATCTGTATGATAGATATAACCACCAGCATGTTATCTACAGTATGATCGATACGCTCTATAGGGGAATACGGGGGCGGTGGGGTATAATTCAGGAGATGTAATTCCTCAGGTGTCCTGCGGAGGCGCTGCATAGAAAACACTTAGCCTTTGTTCAGAACTGGTGGGTGCAGAGAACACAGGACAGAAATCACATGGCTTTCCTGTACGTCAAAAAGAGAGAAAAATATTGGCGTTACACACCGCACTATCCAAACCAGGTCTTAATACTAAGGCGGGGGCGGAGGTAGTCACAGGATGGCAGCAAATGGGATAAATTTCTCTATTTTTTGTAAATTTTTCTGAAGCCATCGTCATAAGACATCATCATCACTGCAAGACATCATCATCATCGCATGACATCATCATCGCAAGACATCGTCATCGCGCAAGACATCGCGATCTGCTGAGAACATTGTCATCACTGCAAGATATCATCATCATCGCAAGACAACGTCATCACTGCAAGACTTCGCCATCAACGTAAGACATCATCATCATCGCAAGACATCGTCATCACTGCAAGACATCGCCATCACCACAAGACATCATCATCATCGCAAGACATCATCACTGCAAGACTTCGCCATCAACGTAAGACATCATAATAACCGCAAGAAATCACCATAACTCTAATACATCATCATCACCGCAAGACATCATCACCGCAAGACCTCGCCGTCAACGCAAGACATCATCATCACCGCAAGACATCATCACCGCAAGACCTCGCTGTCAACGCAAGACATCATCATCACCGCAAGACATCGCCATCATCATCAGACATCGTCACGAACACAACAAAAAGCCAAGAGCAAGATTAAGATTGTTACTTTCCGTTGATTATAAGCTCCTAGGAGCGGGGGGTGGGGTGCGGGGTGGAAGTCCTCTTTATAGAATGTAAGCTCCTAGGAGCGGGGTGGGGTGAAAGTCCTCTATAGAATGTAGCTCTAGGAGCGGGGTGGGTGCGTAGTGGAAGTCCTCTCTATAGAATGTAAGCTCCTAGGAGCGGGGGGTGGGGTGCGGGGTGGAATTCCTCTGTATTGAATGTAAGCTCCACGGAGCGGGAATCTTTTCTGTAAGTTATAAGCTTCTAAGACGTAATAAAAGGTGTAAAATCAATGGCTTCTCGATTTCTCTGCTCTGCACACATCATCTAGTCTGAGGGGGCCCTCAGCCTGTACGCAAGCAGCCATAGCATCTTCAATTCTGCCTGTGGCCCCTGGAGATCACCAACACTTCACCCTTGTAAGCTAGGACTCTTGCCAAGAGCCTCATACCCCGGATTTGTTTCCTTTGTGCTGCGGAACCGGGACTTAATTTCCTGTTCTTCAAAACTTTCATTTCTGAGTAAGGAAATAGAGATGAGCGAAAACCTTGATGTTCGGGTTTGAGAAGTTCAGCTGAACTTCCCGAAAATGTTCGGGTTCGGGATCCGAACTCGACCCGAACTTTATCCCGAACCCGAACCCCATTGAAGTCAATGTGCAAAATAAATGTGGAGCCCCAGTTATGGGTTTACAACAAAATGAAAGCCAGATATCCCTCAAAGGAAGGAAAACCAAGCAAAGGGGTGTCTCCATTACAGAGATCACCAAATCCACCATATTAAGTGGCCCCTATGTCAAGATCCCGCTTTTTTACAAGCTTTAAGGATGTGACAGGGAAAACCTAAGCCAGTTATCCATCCACAGACAGCTGTTTCAGGGTGTTGCCCTCATCAGTGCGGAGTAGGATTCTAGCTAACCGGGAGCAATGCCTCGGAGACCACCCAAACACAACAATAGCTGATCTCAGGGAGACCAGCTACAAAAAACAGCCTAATAAAAAAGCGGGATCTTGACATAGGGGTCACTTAATATGGTGGATTTGGTGATCTCTGTAATGGAGACACCCCTTTGCTTGGTTTTCCTTCCTTTGAGGGATATCTGGCTTTCATTGTGTTGTAGACCCATAACTGGGGCTCCACATTTATTTTGCATATTCCCTTTTCCCAGGGAACTTTGCACTTCGGATTGCTGTGTTGAGACTCTTAAGTGAGGCTCCGCTGTGTTTTTTGTAGCTGGTCTCCCTGAGATCAGCTATTGTTGTGTTTGGGTGATCTCCGAGGCATTGCTCACGGTTAGCCAGAATCCTACTCCAGCACTGATGAGAGGCAGCTACCCAAAGGCAGCTGTCTGTGGATGGATAACCTGGCATACAGATGTTCGCTAGGCACATGCCTTAAAGCTTGTAAATAAAGTAAGATCTTGACATAGAGCCACTCAATATGGTGGATTTGGTGATCTCTGTAACCGAGAATCATCGTCATATCACCCACCACTGGAGAAGGCCACTTTCAGTTATTTCGGCCCAGCACCCAGACAGAGGAGAGAGGTCCCACAGCAAGGAATCAGGCGTCATATCACCCAACACTGGAGAAGGCCACTTTCAGTTATTTATTCCCCAGCACCCAGACAGAGGAGAGAGGTCCCACAGCAAGGAATCATGCGTCATATCACCCACCACTGGAGAAGGCCACTTTCAGTTATTTAGGCCCCAGCACCCAGACAGAGGAGAGAGGTCCCACAGCAAGGAATCATGCGTCATATCACCCACCACTGGAGAAGGCCACTTTTAGTTATTTCGGCCCAGCACCCAGACAGAGGAGAGAGGTCCCACAGCAAGGAATTAGGCGTCATAACACCCAACACTGAAGAAGGCCACTTTCAGTTATTTCGGCCCCACCACCCAGACAGAGGAGAGGTTCATTCAACTTTGGGTTGTACCGCAAGATCATGGTAAAGTTAAAAAAATGAGGATTCAATACAGAACTGCCCCAGAGTACAAGAATACATGGTTGAGGGGGAGGCAGTTATAAATGTCTATTCTGCACAAGGGATGGACAGGTCCTGTGGGATCCATGCCTGGTTCATTTTTATGAACGTTAGCTTGTCCACGTTGGCTGTGGACAGGCGGCTGCGTTTGTCAGTAATGGCATAAAATGCTAACTCTGCCCATGTGGACAATTTGGAGACCCAGAAGTTGAATGGGGCGAACCATCAGTCAGTACGTGGAGGGGTGTGCAGACGTACTGTTCAACCATGTTAGTGAAATGCTGCCTCCTGCTAACACGTTCCGTATCAGGTGGTGGTGCAGTTAGCTGTGGCGTGGAGACAAAACTTTTCCACATTTCTGCCATGCTAACCCTGCCCTCAGAGGAGCTTGCCGTGACACAGCTGCGTTGGCGACCTCTTGCTCCTCCTCTGCCTTCGCCTTGGGCTTCCACCTGTTCCCCTGTGACATTTGGGAATGCTCTCAGGAGCGCGTCTACCAGCGTGCGCTTGTACTCGCGCATCTTCCTATCACGCTCCAGTGCAGGAAGTAAGGTGGGCACATTGTCTTTGTACCGGGGATCCAGCAGGGTGGCAACCCAGTAGTCCGCACACGTTAAAATGTGGGCAACTCTGCTGTCGTTGCGCAGGCACTGCAGCATGTAGTCGCTCATGTGTGCCAGGCTCCCCAGAGGTAAGGACAAGCTGTCCTCTGTGGGAGGCGTATCGTCATCGTCCTCCGTATCCCCCAGCCACGCACCAGTGATGGGCCTGAGCTGTGTTGGGTGCCACCACGCTGTAAACCTGCTTCATCCTCATCCTCCTCCACCTCCTCCTCATCCTCCTCGTCCTCCAGTAGTGAGCCCTGGCTGGCCACATTTGTACCTGGCCTCTGCTGTTGCAAAAAACCTCCCTCTGAGCCACGTCTAACAGACTGGCCTGAAAGTAGTAAAAATGACCCCTCATCCTCCTCCTCCTCCTCCTCCTCCTGGGCCACCTCCTCTTCCATCATCGCCCTAAGCGTTTTCACAAGGAGACATAGAAGTGGTATTGTAACGCTGATAACAGTGTCATCGCCACTGGCCAGGTTGGTAGAGTACTCGAAACAGCGCTACAGGGCACACAGGTCTCGCATGGAGGCCAAGTCCTTGGTGGTGAAGTGGTGCTGTTTCGCAGTGCGACTGACGCGTGCGTGCTGCAGCTGAAACTCCACTATGGCCTGCTGCTGCTCGCACAGTCTCTCCAGCATGTGCAAGGTGGAGTTCCACCTGGTGGGCATGACGCATATGAGACGGTGAGCGGGAAGGCCGAGGTTACGCTGTAGCGCAGACAGGCGAGCATCGGCAGGATGCGAACGACGGAAGCGCGCACAGACGGCCCGCACTTTATGCAGCAGCTCTGACATGTCGGGGTAGTTGTGAATGAACCTCTGCACCACCAAATTCAGCACATGCGCCAGGCAAGGGATGTGCGTCAAACCGGCTAGTCCCAGAGCTGCGACGAGATTTCGCCCATTATCGCACACCACCAGGCCGGGCTTGAGGCCCACCGGCAGAAACCACTCGTCGGTCTGTTGTTCAATACTCCTGCGCGGTGTGGGGCCTGTCCCCCAAACATATGAGTTTCAAAATGGCCTGCTGACGTTTACCCTGGGCTGTGCTGAAGTTGGTGGTGAAGGTATGTGGCTGACTGGATGAGCTGGTGGAAGCAGAGGAAGAGGAAGCCGAGTAGGAGGAGGAGGCTACAGGAGGCAAAGAATGATGCCCTGCGATCCTTGGTGGCAGAAGGACGTGCGCCAAGGAACTCTCCGCCTGGGGCCCAGCCGCCACTACATTTACCCAGTGTGCAGTTAGGGAGATATAGCGTCCCTGGCCGTGCTTACTGGTCCACATATCTGTGGTTAGGTGGACCTTGCCACAGATGGCGTTGCGCAGTGCACACTTAATTTTATCGGATACTTGGTTGTGCAGGGAAGGCACGGCTGTCTTAGAGAAGTAGTGGCGGCTGGGAACAACATACTGTGGGACAGCCATGGACATCAGCTGTTTGAAGCTGTCTGTGTCCACCAGCCTGAATGACAGCATTTCAAAGGCCAGTAGTTTAGAAATGCTAGCATTCAGGCCCAGGGCTCAACGGTGGCTACACTCCACATGTCCGGTAGGTGTAATAAGGATGATATATGTAGGAAGTATGATCTGTATGATAGATATATAACCAGCTTATTATCTACAGTATGATCAATAAGCTCTATAGGGGAATACGTGGGCGGTGGGGTATAATGCAGTAGATGTAATTCCTCAGGTGTCCTGCAGAGGCGCTGCATAGAAAACACTTAGCCTTTGTTCAGAACTGGTGGGTGCAGAGAACACAGGACAGAAATCACATGGCTTTCCTATACGTCAAAGAGAGAGAAAAATATTGGTGTTACACACCGCACTATCCAAACCAGGTCTCAATACTAAGGCGGGGGCGGAGGTAGTCACGGGATGGCAGCAAATAAGGGATTCATTTCTCTATTGTTTGTTTATTTTTCTGAAGACATCGTCATAAGACATCGTCATCACTGCAAGACATCATCATCACTGCAAGACATCATCATCGCAAGACATCTTCATCGCAAGACATCGCGATCAGCTTAGAACATTGTCATCATTGCAAGACATCGTCATCACCGCAAGACATCGCCATCACTGCAAGACATCATCATCACCGCAAGACATCGCCATCACTGCAAGACATCATCATCACCGCAAGACATCATCACCGCAAGACCTCACCATCAACGTAAGACATAATCATTACCGCAAGAAATCGCCATCACCGCAAGACATCATCATCGGAA
>CM065591.1:45332854-45388419 GCA_033119425.1 Bufotes viridis | reverse complement strand
CCCCACATGGACTGAAGGTCGTGCCCCTTCAGAGGAAGAGGCAGTGGTGAGACCGAGACAACAGCGAAGCCAAAGAGGAGCAGGGGGCAAAAGCAGAACAGCCGCCGTCCAGAGAGTTCGCCTGCTATTGGCCAGCGCCAACAGGGACCCAGCACCCCAAAGGCATCTTCAAGGAGTTCCCTGGCATGGCACTTCTTCAAACAATGTGCTGAGGACAAGACCAGAGTGGTTTGCACGCTGTGCCATCAGACCCTGAGGCGAGGCATTAACGTTCTTAACCTGAGCACCACCTGCATGATCAGGCATCTACATGCAAAGCATGAACTGCAGTGGAGTACACAGGTGGCGGGGTATTGAACAACAGACCGACCAGTGGTTGCTGCCGGTGGGCCTCAAGCCCGGCCTGGTGGTGTGCGATAATGGGCGAAATCTCGTGGCAGCTCTGGGACTAGCCGGTTTGACGCACATCCCATACCTGGCGCATGCGCTGAATTTGGTGGTGCAAAAGTTCATTCACAACTACCCAGACATGTCAGAGCTGCTGCATAAAGTGCGGGCCGTCTGTGCGCGCTTCGGCGTTCACATCCTGCCGCTGCTCGCCTGTCAGCGCTACAGCGGAACTTCGGCCTTCCCGCTCACCGCCTAATATGCGACGTGCCCACCCGGTGGAACTCCACCTTGCACATGCTGGAGAGACTGTGCGAGCAGCAGCAGGCCATAGTGGAGTTTCAGCTGCAGCACGCAAGGGTCAGTCGCACTGCGGAACAGCACCACTTCACCACCAATGATTGGGCCTCCATGCGAGACCTGTGTGCCCTGCTGCGCTGTTTAGAGTACGCCACCAACATGGCCAGTGGCGATGCCACTGTTATCAGCGTGACCATACCAATTCTATGTCTCCTAGAGAAAACGCTTAGGGCGATGATGGAAGAGGAGGTGGCCCAGGAGGAGGAGGATGAGGGGTCATTTTTAGCACTTTCAGGCCACTCTGTTAGAAGTGGCTCAGAGGGAGGTTTTTGCAACAGCAGAGGGCAGGTACAAATGTGGCCAGCCAGGGCCCACTACTGGAGGACGAGGAGGATGAGGAGGAGGTGGAGGAGGATGAGGATGAAGCAGGTTCACAGCGGGTGGCACCCAGCACAGCGCAGGCACATCCCTGGTGCGTGGCTGGGGGATACAGAGGATGATGACGATACGCCTCCCACAGAGGACAGCTTGTCCTTACCTCTGGGGAGCCTGGCACACATGAGCGATTACATGCTGCAGTGCCTGCGCAACGACAGCAGAGTTGCCCACATTTTAACGTGTGCTGACTACTGGGTTGCCACCCTGCTGGATCCACGGTAGAAAGACAATGTGCCCACTTTACTTCCTGCACTGGAGCGTGATAGGAAGATGCACGAGTACAAGCGCACACTGGTAGACGCGCTCCTAAAAGCATTCCCAACTGTCACAGGGGAACAGGTGGAAGGCCAAGGCCAATGCAGAGGAGGAGCTAGAGGTCGCCCACGCAGCAGTGTCACGGCCAGCTCCTCTGAGGGCAGGGTTAGCATGGCAGAAATGTGGAAAAGTTTTGTCTCCACGCCACAGCTAACTGCCCCACCACCTGATACGGAACGTGTTAGCAGGAGGCAACATTTCACTAACATGGTTGAACAGTACATCTGCACACAACTCCACGTACTGACGGATGGTTCGGCCCTATTCAACTTCTGGGTTTCCAAATTGTCCACGTGGCCAGAATTAGCATGTTATGCCTTGGAGGTGCTGGCCTGCCCGGCGGCCAGCGTTTTATCTGAACATGTATTCAGCACGGCAGGGGCGTCATTACTGACAAACGCAGCCGCCTGTCCGCAGCCAACGTGGACAAGCTGACGTTTATAAAAATGAACCAGGCATGGATCCCACAAGACCTGACCCTCCCTTGTGCAGAGTAGTCCTTAATAACTGCCTTAAACCATGTTGTCTTGTACTCCTGGCCACTTCTTCATTGAAAAATCAATTTTTGAAATTAAGTAGGATCTTGGGGTGCAACCCAGAGTTGAATGAACCTTCCGTCTGTCTGGGTGCCGGGCCAAAGTACATGAAAGTGTCCTTCTCCTGTGCTGGGTGATATGAATGTTATACTTGTGCTGTCTGACATGTCTCCTTTGTGTGGGTGCAGGGGCCAAAGTCACTGAAAGCGGCCTTCTCCTGTGCTGGCTGATATAAATGCCTGAATCTCTGCTGTGGGACCTCTCTCCTCTTTCTGGGTGCAGGGGTCAAAGTCTCTAAAAGTGCCCTTCTCCTGTGGTGGTTGATGTGAAACTGATGCTTGTGCTATCTGACCTGTCTCCTCTGTGTCGGTGCTAAGGCCTAAGTCACTGAAAGCGGCCTTCTCCTGTGCTGGCTGATATAAATGCCTGAATCTCTGCTGTGGGACCTCTCTCCTCCGTCTGGGTGCAGGGGTAAAAGTCTCTCAAAGTGGCCTTCTCTTGTGCTGGGTGATGTGAAGTTGATGTTTGTGCCATCTGACATGGTTGCCGGGTCCCATTAAATGGTGGCCTACTCCTGTGGTGGGTGATCTAAATGCCTGATTCTCTGCTGTGGGACCTCTCTCCTCCGTCTGGGTGCAGGGGTCAAAGTCTCTCAAAGTGGCCTTCTCTTGTGCTGGGTGATGTGAAGCTGATGTTTGTGCCATCTGACATGGTTGCCGGGGTCCCATTAAATGGTGGCCTACTCCTGTGGTGGGTGATCTAAATGCCTGATTCTCTGCTGTGAAAACTTCTCTCCTCTGTCTGGGTGCTGGTCCAAAATACATGAGAGTGGCCTTCTCCGGTGGTGGTTGATAGGAAGCATGATTCCTTGTTGTGGGACCTGTATCCTCTGTCTGGGTGCTGGTCCCAAATAAATGAAAGTGGCCTTCTCCAGTGGTGGATGATATGACGCATGATTCCTTGCTGTGGGACCTGTATCCTCTGTCTGGGTGCTGGTCCAAAATAAATGAGAGTGGCCTTCTCCGGTGGGGGTTGATATGACGCATGATTCCTTGATGTGGGACCTCTCTCCTCTGTCTGGGTGCTGGTCCAAAATAAATGAGAGTGGCCTTCTCCGGTGGTGGTTGATATGACGCATGATTCCTTGCTGTGGGACCTGTATCCTCTGTCTGGGTGCTGGTCCGAAATAAATGAGAGTGGCCTTCTCCGTTGGTGGTTGATATGAGGCATGATTCCTTGCTGTGGACCTGTATCCTCTGTCTGGGTGCTGGTCCAAAATAAATGAGAGTGGCCTTCTCCGGTGGTGGTTGATATGACGCATGATTCCTTGCTGTGGGACCTGTATCCTCTGTCTGGGTGCTGGTCCAAAATAAATGAGAGTGGCCTTCTCCGTTGGTGGTTGATATGACGCATGATTCCTTGCTGTGGGACCTGTCTCCTCTGTCTGGGTGCTGGTCCAAAATAAATGAAGTGGCCTTCTCCGGTGGTGGTTGATATGACGCATGATTCCTTGCTGTGGGACCTGTATCCTCTGTCTGGGTGCTGGTCCAAAATACATGAGAGTGGCCTTCTCCGGTGGTGGTTGATATGACGCATGATTCCTTGCTGTGGGACCTGTATCCTCTGTCTGGGTGCTGGTCCCAAATAAATGAGAGTGGCCTTCTCCAGTGGTGGTTGATATGACGCATGATTCCTTGCTGTGGGACCTGTATCCTCTGTCTGGGTGCTGGTCCCAAATACATGAGAGTGGCCTTCTCCGGTGGTGGTTGATATGACGCATGATTCCTTGCTGTGGGACCTGTATCCTCTGTCTGGGTGCTGGTCCAAAATAAATGAGAGTGGCCTTCTCCGGTGGTGGTTGATATGACGCATGATTCCTTGCTGTGGGACCTGTATCCTCTGTCTGGGTGCTGGTCCAAAATACATGAGAGTGGCCTTCTCCGGTGGTGGTTGATATGATGCCTTATTCCTTGCTGTGGGACCTGTATCCTCTGTCTGGGTGCTGGTCCAAAATACATGAGAGTGGCCTTCTCCGGTGGTGGTTGATATGAAGCATGATTCCTTGCTGTGGGACCTGTATCCTCTGTCTGGGTGCTGGTCCAAAATACATGAGAGTGGCCTTCTCCGTTGGTGGTTGATATGAAGCATGATTCCTTGCTGTGGGACCTCTCTCCAATTGATATTGGTTAATTTTTATTTATTTTATTTTATTTTAATTCATTTCCCTATCTACATTTGTTTGCAGGGGATTTACCTACACTTTGCTGCCTTTTGCAGCCCCTAGCCCTTTCCGGGAGTCTTTGCAGGCTTTTAGTGCCCAAAAGTTCTGGTCCCCATTGACTTCTATGGGGTTCGGGTTCGGGATGAAGTTCGGGTTGAGTTCGGATCACGAACCGGACATTTTCCAGGTTCGGCCGAACCTCTCGAACCCGAACATCCAGGTGTTCGCTCATCTCTATATATTACACTAAGTGTTAAAATACAAGTGCTGAAAGCATAATCCTCTACATTTGCACACACTATTCTGCATTAGTGATGTCGCGAACATAAAATTTTCCGTTCGCGAACAGCGAACGCGAACTTCCGCAAATGTTCGCGAACGTGCGAACCGCCATAGACTTCAATAGACAGGCGAATTTTAAAAACCAAAGGGACTCCTTCTGGCCACAATAGTGATGGAAAAGTTGTTTCAAGGGGACTAATACCTGGACTGTGGCATGCCGGAGGGGATCCATGGCAAAACTCCCATGGAAAAATACCTAGTTGACGCAGAGTGTGGTAGTTGTAATCGCAATGCGATTAATACAGGTTATATTAATCGCATTGCGAATTCAACTTAGAGCTGGGTTCCTAATGGTTGTTGTATTGCTAGAATATAACGAAGATTGCGAATATAGCGCTATATTCTCAATCTTCGTTATATTCTAGCAATACAACAACCATTAGGAACTCAGCTCTAAGTTTAATTCGCAATGCGATTAGTATCAAGCAAGTATTGCTGTGTTTGTGGGAGGGGAGGCTGACTACAAGGCTATTGATAGGCACCTGTGGGCCTAGGCTGGCTGATTACAAGGCTATTTATAGGCACCTGTGGGTCCAGGCTGACGCCGATTCAGCTGATTTCACTACCTCTGGGTCAGCTCTAGGATACAGCAGCATGGTGTGGAAGCTCCTTACGGCTGGGCGACGGCAGAATCTCTCAGGAAGGCACTGGTATTCATGGTAGGATCGGAGTGGTTTGCACTGGACCCACGCTGTGGTCCGCGACATGTAGCGCAGCTGCATCGTGTGCAGGCTCATTCACGCCTGGGCAGCGACAAAGTGCCAAGCGAGTGCTGGCATTCACTGTAGAATCACACTTGTTGGCACGAGACCCACACTGCGGTATGTGATTCGTAATACTCTGGGACGAAGCAAAGTTGGGCGCTAATGGTCAAGTGACTGTTGTTAGTATTTTTGTCCGGCTGTTTAGGGGATTGTTGGGGGCTATTGCATATAGTTATTGGTGTTGCATGTGCCTAGAGTACTAGGTATGGTCGCATGTTTTCTGATAACTGCTTGATACGGGACTCATGTCTCCAAGCTACGCACGCTGTGTTTAAGTGATGGTATTATGTAGTTATCTCTCTGGAAGGGTCATGTATCAAGGGTCATTAAAAAAAAAAAGTGCATGTTTTCTGTCACCTGTTGTCCATGTGGGGCGCACGTCCGCAGTTAGCGCCAGACACGCAAGGTGTTGGTAATGTGTATCAGTGGCCCATATATGGGGGCACTAGCAGGTTGATAAAGGCGCCTGTATTTGAGTACTGATGCTCTGGTAAGTGTGTTTAATCTATAAATTGTATGTTTTGGGCCGCATGTGTCAGCGGTTCTGTGCTATTGTGCTGATTAATTGGCGTTGCATCAGGGTTTATGTTCAACCACGTTTGTTTTCTTACTGGAACATGAGGTGGTGTTGTGGTGACCATCATTTAAAAAGCAAAAAAAATAAAAAATCCTGCAGCATTATGTGGAGGTTCATTCGCACCTGGGCAATGGCAGATGGTGCCAGGCGAGTGCTGGCATTCACCGTGGGATCGGATTTGGTTATACGGTCTGTGACTTGTAGCGCTCTGGGGCGAAGGGGGTTGGGCACTAATGGTAGAATGTTCATGGCTAGGTTCATTACCTGCAAAAGCTACGTCTGTGTGTCTGCATTTACATTTTGTCCTATACTCCATTCACTACCAGAGCTGCGTTCTTGCATCTGTTGTATCACGTTAATACTCTGCTCACCATAGATTGCATTCATACGGCTGCCTTATATCATGCTCTTCATGCTCACACTCAGAGCTGCGCCCATACCATGTGTTGGGCACTACTCACATCCAGATCTGCAGCCACCCACCTGTTCTTACACCATGTGTTTATACACTGCTTCCACTTTTAGCTACATTTTCCTTTTTATTTTGACATCATGGTTAGCCAGTATTTTCACTAGGGCAGTCAGCACACCACTCTGACACGGCTCTCCCGATAAACATAATAGCTGCGTTCTTTTCAGGCTTGCTTATTTCCTCGTTGGTTTGTTACAATCCGAAGGCCTACTTCTACTTTTTCTGTTCATTTCAGTAAAAAAAAAAAAAAAAAAATTTTTAAAAAGAAAATTTAAAAAATTATAAAAAAATATATATATATATATATATGTAAAGCGAAAGGAAAACAAAGGCAGCTTCACTCCCACACCATCCCCTCTGGGAGCAAGGACAGGACTTCTTGGTAAGTCGAGGTATATCCAAAATAAAAACGAAAAAGTCCAGCTCACCATTCAGGCGTGATTCTTTAATGTAGACAAAATATAAGAACTTCCATATCACCAGGACACCAGTACAATGTTACGCGTTTCAGACCTTTACAAATCCAGGTCCTTCATCATGACATATGTACAAAATACACAAGACAAGCTTAAGAAGGCTAGTGTTCAGCTGAAAATTCTGATTGCTCGGGTCACATGACCTCACATCTGATCGCAATCAGTAATCAACTCGCTAGCTACATACTTCATTACAAATAGAAAGAATATATATAAGAATAAGAAAAATAATTTAGAAATAAAAAGAAAAAGAAAAACGTCACAATAGCATGGAAGGCATAAAACATTCAGTTAATATTGCAGTATCAAATCATACTTCTTGTTCAGACCAAGCGGTATTCTGGTTTTCAGTTTGAAAATCCAAAAGGACTCACGATTCAACAATTTTCTTTTGATATCGCCACCTCTCAAAGGATTGGACACCCTCTCTATACCCTGCGCCTTTAAATTGGTAACATCCCGCCATGCGTTAGCGCAAAGTGTGCACTGGCCGCTGACACATTACGGGTGCGGTAATGCGGGATGTCAGAAATATGCTTGCGTATACGCACCTTGAGAGGATTAGTAGTATGGCCCACGTACTGTAATCTGCAATCCTCACAGGTGATTGCATATATCACATTACGAGTGTTGCAATTTATGTAACTTTTTATATTATAGATATTATTATCTGAATATGAAGCAAATTCTCTACTAACTTTTAAATGATCACAGCATATGCACTTTTGTGGCCACATTTAAAACAACCTTTTGTGCGGAGCCAAGGCAAAGTAACATTTTTATTCTCCTGATATAAACTGGGACTGACGATATTACCTATCGAGGAGCCCTTCTGGCAGCACATCTAATCCCACTCCCTAAAATATCAGACCACACATCTTCAAAGTTTAACACAGACAGATGTTTACGAACAATCTTGCAAATATCCTGATACTCACTACTATACTGAGTTACTGAAAGTAACATTCGAAACTCCCCTTTTCCTGGCTTCGATATGATCATTTTTATTTCCTCTCTTGAAGATAATTGCATTGCGATCCATATCCTGCACTCTATCTTTACAGCTCTGCACATAGCCTCTGGAATATGCTCTGACCGATAATCTCTCCATGACCTGTTTGCTTTCCCGCTCAAAAGACGCTTGGTCTGAACAGCTGCGTTTACACGCAAAAATTCACCTCTAGGGATATTATCAATTATGTGTTTAGGATGACACGATGTAGCATGCAATATTGTATTGCCCGCTAATTCCTTCCTATACAGGGCGGTATCCACACGTGCAAGTGAAACATTGCCGTTAAGCTTTAGCATGTGCCTAGAGTACTAGGTATGGTCGCATGTTTTCTGATAACTGCTTGATACGGGACGCATGTCTCCAAGCTACGCACGCTGTGTTTAAGTGATGGTATTATGTAGTTATCTCTCTGGAAGGGTCATGTATCAAGGGTCATTAAAAAAAAAAGTGCATGTTTTCTGTCACCTGTTGTACATGTGGGGCGCATGTCCGCAGTTAGCGCCATACATGCAAGGTGTTGGTAATGTGTATCAGTGGCCCATATATGGGGGCACTAGCAGGTTGATAAAGGCGCCTGTATTTGAGTACTGATGCTCTGGTAAGTGTGTTTAATCTATAAATTGTATGTTTTGGGCCGCATGTGTCAGCGGTTCTGTGCTATTGTGTTGATTAATTGGCGTTGCATCAGGGTTTATGTTCAACCACGTTTGTTTTCTTACAGGAACATGAGGTGGTGTTGTGGTGACCATCATTTAAAAAGCAAAAAATAAAAAATCCTGCAGCATTATGTGGAGGTTCATTCGCACCTGGGCAATGGCAGATGGTGCCAGGCGAGTGCTGGCATTCACGGTGGGATCGGATTTGGTTACACGGTCTGTGACTTGTAGCGCTCTGGGGCGAATGGGGGTTGTGCACTAATGGTAGAATGTTCATGGCTAGGTTCATTACCTGCAAAAGCTACGTCTGTGTGTCTGCATTTACATTTTGTCCTATACTCCATTCACTACCAGAGCTGCGTTCTTGCATCTGTTGTATCACGTTAATACTCTGCTCACTTTAGATTGCATTCATACGGCTGCCTTATATCATGCTCTTCATGCTCACACTCAGAGCTGCGCCCATACCATGTGTTGGGCACTACTCACACCCAGAGCTGCAGTCACCCACCTGTTCTTACACCATGTGTTTATACACTGCTTCCACTTATAGCTACATTTTCCTTTTTGTTTTGACATCATGGTTAGCCAGTATTTTCACTAGGGCAGTCAACACACCGCTCTGACACGGCTCTCCCGATAAACATAATAGCTGCGTTCTTTTCAGGCTTGCTTATTTCCTCGTTGGTTTGTTACAATCCGAAGGCCTACTTCTACTTTTTCTGTTCATTTCAGTAAAAAAAAAAAAAAAAAAATTTTAAAAGAAAATTTAAAAAATTATAAAAATATATATATATATATTTTTTTTTTGGTGTTTCAGTCCTATGTTTGCAGTTACTTAGACCGGCCCGCTTTACTTCTGGTTCATATTCACTCAGATTGGTCCCTTGCCCCAGTTAACCAAATAGCTTTTCAGTGGCCCAATAGGAGTACGTTTCCTACTATATTTTTACAAATCCTTCATTTGTCAAGATAAGGGTCTTCTCTTAGCGAACTGCAAGGCCTCTGGCTCTTCGTTGTCTCCCATCTGTTCAAATTCACAGATGGTTAATGTTTATTTATGCACGTGGTTCGCTTCACTAATGTCTATGCATATCCCATCGGGTCTGGCTCACATTTGTGGTCCGGGCTATCACGTATGGACCTTGGGTACGGCATGCCATACCCTGTGCTGATTGGCTGGGTTGTGCCGGGAGCCACGTGCGTGGGTAGGCCTGGAGAGGGCCTACCCTAGAGGAGAGTGTAGAATATGGGCGGGAGGGAGGGGATGTAAGCGAGACACACCGCCGGCGCACAGGACCTGGGGGTTTAAGTAGGCACAGGCGCCCTCCCACAAATACAGGCTGCTTGCAGCCTTAACCACTTGTGGTCCGGGCTATCACGTATGGACCTTGGGTACGGCATGCCATACCCTGTGCTGATTGGCTGGGTTGTGCCGGGAGCCACGTGCGTGGGTAGGCCTGGAGAGGGCAAAAGAAGCCAAGGACACCATGCTTGGTTAATCAATTTATTGGCATGGACCCCCTCGTACGGGTTACAGGGCTAGCGACCGGAAAGCCTGTGAGATTTCCTTGTGTGGATTCGGGACGTATCTGGTGAAACAAGAGGATCTCCACCGACCCATTGACCGGATGACATGTGCTGGCACCTGATGACTGGAAGCTGCTGACGCCGCCCGATTCGGAAGGAGTGGCCCGAGATGTCCTTCGGGTCGCGCCCTAGCCTCGCTACCAGAGAGCGGATATGGGTGACGAACTGGCTCGAGGAGAGCGGCTTCCTTTTAAAGGGAAGTAGGGGACTGTCGTGGGGTGCAGCCCGCAGCAAGCCCAGCAACCTCGTGAGGATCCTGACTGGACACCAATCATTCTGCGTGGGAAAATACTTGACTGCTGTGGGTGGACCTGTCTGACTGGTCTTAGTGGTCTGAATACTGAGGACGAAGTAGGTGTCGTGCCAGGACAGCTGTTCCTTGCGTAGGCAGCCGTGACCCGGAGGACCAGTGGTGAACTCCCCCGGCCGGAGGAGCCCATAAAAGCCGAGGTACATGGCCGCTTGGATGACCAAGCTGGTAAAAGGCCCAAAAGGGGCACCGTCCAGTGCCGCGGATAGCCCCCTGAACAGTTCCCCGGATACCGGCTGCCTGCGGGACGAGGCGGTTGACGCCGTCTTCTGGACCCCCCTGAGCGCTGCTTTAATGGCCTGATAGGACCAGATAGACCTACGGCCAGGGTTGTTGAGCATGGAATGGTGCTGCACGCCCGCCAGGTACAGCCTGATGGTGCTGTGGGACAGTTTAAGCTCCGAGTGGCAAAAAGCGATGAACGCCAGCAGGTAGGTGACCTCATCCTGGTCGCCCCGCAGGTGGACCAGCCTGAACCGGTCAAAAACTTTCCACCCAGCCTGATAACTCCTTGCTGTGTTCTGTGACAACGACCGATGGATAAGTTGCTTTGCTGCTGCCACCAATGGCTCTAACCCATGGTGAGCGTGCCGTACGCTGGAACTGGAGATCCCGTGGGGTCTGCGTCGGGCATTTCCTGGAAAAAGACCACCAGATTAAACCTTGATAACGCTGTCTGCCGCGGTGTTTTCCCGGCCCTGAATATGGTCACATGAAAACCTGAAGTTATACGAGAGGGACAACCATACCAACTTGCGTATTAGTGCCATGATTTTGGGGGACTTAGCCCTTTGCTTGTTCACAATGTCCACTAGAGCCTGATTATCGGTGATGAACAAGACCGAGGAGTTAGCCCACTCTTTGCCCCATACCTGGGCCGCTGCGACTATGGGGTACAGCTCTATGAGGGGGATGACTTCAAGGCCGTGACGTCAGAGCTCAACTCCGGGGCCAACCGCCCGCCAGCCAGTGTCGGCCGAAGATGGCGGCAAAGCCGGCCGACCCAGCTGCGTCCGAGAACACTATGGGGAGAGAGCCGTCCGTGGGGGAACGAACAGCGCAATTCCGTTCCAGGCTGCTAAGAATGACTCCCACATGGCTAGGTCAGCTCTGGCGGGACCATCCAGGGGTACTAAGCTGTCCTGGTCTGGGGCTTCGGGAGCAGCTGGAGCAACCTGGACGTGAATGCCCTGCCCTGAGGCATAATCCTAGCGGCGAAGTTGAGTAACCCTAACAGAGATTGAAGCTCCGTTTTGGTCAGGGAGTTGGAAGAGACGGCTTTTGCTAAGGCCGCTTGGATTTTACCCAACTTCTCCGCTGGGAGCCTGGCCTCCAACCGCAGGGTATCTAGGATGATACCCAGGAACGTAACCTGGGTGGCCGGCCCTTCTGTCTTATTCTGGGCTATC
This sequence comes from Bufotes viridis, assembly GCA_033119425.1. Classification (NCBI taxonomy): domain Eukaryota; kingdom Metazoa; phylum Chordata; class Amphibia; order Anura; family Bufonidae; genus Bufotes; species Bufotes viridis. The sequence goes on along the minus strand of CM065591.1, from coordinate 45,376,611 downwards.
GGGACCCGTAACTGCCCAAAGACTTCCAGCAGAGTAGCCAGGCCGGACGGGTCTGGGCCCGGCCTTTCCACTATCAGGAAGTCATCCAGGTAATGGATGATCATTGGTAGATCACCGTGGTGGACCAAGATCCAATGTAGCGCCTTTGCCAGTTGGTCGAAGATCCAGGGGCTGCTTTTGCAGCCAAAGGTGAGGCGGTTGGCGAAGTAGAACTTGCCCGCCCATCTAATGCCGTAGCAGCTCCAGAGTTGAGGCCGGACGGGCATTAGTTTGAAGGCGTCCGCTATGTCCGCCTTTGACAGCCAAGAACCCCTGCCTGCGAGCAAAATGAACTGCACTGCCTCATCAATCGACGAATACCTCATCGAAAACTCCTCCGACGGTATCAAAGAGTTTAGGCTCGGAGTATCAGAAGAGTGGGGAGCAGAGAGGTCATAGATTAACCGTTTTTATTGGAAGCCTTTTTCGCAATTATGCCAATCGGGCTGATGCGCCAGAACTGAAAAGGGATCTCCTCGAAGGGGCCCAAGAGAAACCCTTTCCTGACTTCTGACTGGATCAGGACATCGACCGCTTCAGGGTCACGGCTGGCGGACAGCAGGTTGCCCCCTCCCAGTTAGAATGAGGAAGGGCTACAATCCCTGTATGGAACCCCTCGCAGAAGCCAGATATCAGGAAGTCCACGAACGTGCGGTCCTGGTGACCTTCCAACAGGGCCGAAAGCAAATCTATGTTAAGGTCGGTTAGTCATAGGTGCTTGGAGGCCTTCCTGGGGCACGAGACCCGAGGGTGGGCCCTAAAGCATAGGGAGCAAATGTGGAGGGCCCTGCATGCATTGAAAGCACAGCCGCCTTGATTAAAGTTGTTGCACAGCTGGCTCGTGCCTAGGTACACAATGGGTCTGCCAAGCTTGTCCCTTGCACTCGGGCTCCCCTGGGCACCGGACGGGCCGGGCATCAAGCCCTGTCCGGGTGGAGTAGTGGGGTTCGGGCACCACTCGGCGGAGTGGAAGATGGACTGGCACGTCGCGCACGCGGGGCCCCGAAGACCCGCAAAATGCCGGCAGAACAACTCCATATCCAACTCCGCCCAGTTAGTGGAATATTGGAACTGCGCAAGCGCAGCCGCCGCTTGGCAGAAAACGACCGATGGTAGTCGTAAAATGCCACCCCCCCATACTTCTGACCCAGGTCCGTGATGCGATAGAGGTAGCTGTCCAGCTCCTCCCTCCTGCTTGGCTGGGCTGAACACACCACATCCCTATATACACTGAATGCCAGTACAAATTCAGGAATGGAGAGTTTCCTGTTTAAGCGAACATCCTTCGCTTTCAGGATTACCGACACATCCCCACAGTTGATGACCCTATTCTCGGGCACATCATGGGATGCGATAAGGATGGACGCTAAATTCACATCTCTCCCTGCCACGATATCTTTCTTGAGATTGTCCGGCAGAAAATGGGAAGGCGCGATTTGGGGGCTGTCGCGGGAGTACCTGGGGAGGCCTGCGGGAAGGGAGACGTGGGAACCGGCACCGCCAGGGGATCGTGCCCCATCTGCCGGGATTCCAGCGCTCCGACCCTGGATTTGACGTCTGCTACGGAGCCAGCAATACCAGCGATGGAGGACTGGAGCTGGCCTAACGACAGTTGGATTGAGGTTAGGGAGGGTTGGACCTCTGAGGGCCCCGCTGCTGACATCATTAACTTGTAAAGTTCCGCTTTCCTTGCGGACGCTGGGTGCCGGATGCCCCTTCTTTTGAGCTCGGCGACCAGTCTAGGCACCGTCCAGCCCCGGAGTGGGGTGCTGCTGGCCGGGCCCGAGACCGACGAGCCTGACACCGATGCATTATCGTCCATGTCGGACACCTGAGACATCTTTCTCCGCCTAGGCCCCTGAAGCCAACAAGCCTTCGGTCCTGAAACTGCCTCTATCAGGGAAAGCGGAAACAAAGCTAGCAAGGCATACCCAAAACAAACCGCACCTACCTGGACCCTGGCGGACACCTCGGTCCCTGCCCCCCCCCCTCCCCGATACTTACCTTATAGAGAGCTTTGCTCGATATGAGAAGCGAACCCTGCACGGAAGGTATTTCCGCGAATCTGAGGGAAAATGAAGCGGACTGGATACCGTAACCATGGCGGCTGACGAGGACTGCGAAGCCCCTTGCGTTGACCATGGACCCAGGCCACCCCGCCGTGGACCCCCCCCTGGGCAAACCAGGGGCGAATCACATTTTGAGTTGGCCTGGCGATCCAGGTGACACACAAAGACACATAGCATGGAAACGACAGAGCCTGGGCGATCCAGGAAAACACATAACATCTGACTTAGCCTGGGCGATCCAGGTAACACATGAAGATCGGTAGCATGGAGACGACAGAGCCTGGGCGATCCAGGGACATATAACACCTGACGTGGCCTGGACGATCCAGGTAACACACAAGACACATAGCATGGAAACGACAGAGCCTGGGCGATCCAGGAAAACACATAACATCTGACTTAGCCTGGGCGATCCAGGTAACACATGAAGATCGGTAGCATGGAGACGACAGAGCCTGGGCGATCCAGGGGACATATAACACCTGACGTGGCCTGGACGATCCAGGTAACACACAAAGACACATAGCATGGAAACGACAGAGCCTGGGCGATCCAGGAAAACACATCACATCTGACTTAGCCTGAGCGAACCAGGTAACACAAGAAGACAGGTAGCATGGAGACGACAGAGCCTGGGCGATCCAGGGGACATATAACACCTGACATGGCCTGGACGATCCAGGTAACACACAAAGACACATAGCATGGAAACGACAGAGCCTGGGCGATCCAGGAACAAACACATAACATCTGACTTAGCCTGGGCGATCCAGGTAACACACAAAGGCACATAGCATGGAGACGACAGAGCCTGGGCGAACCAGGGGACGTGCAGACCTCGCTGAATATTAGTAGCGATGGCCTGGCCACCCCCAGTAGTCTGGCCCCGACCCCGCTCAGGAACCCCCTCCCTTGGAGGGAGGCCTGGGGCTGGTAACCGGCCACTGGAAGTATGCCCTCTGTAGCCCCCTGGCTTTACACAGCCAGGGAGGGCTGAGGCCTAGCTCTCAGACTGAGGCCCTGCAGGGGTGCTGACCCCTGTGAACCCTTCATTGTGGCCTTACAGCCCCTTATGGGGTGACCTTTTAGGACCTATAGTCTTCCCCCCGTGCCCCTATTTATATCCTGCCTGTTCCCATGACCTGACCCAGCTTGGCCATGTCCTCTCGAATGGCGCCTTGCGGCACCCCCCCCATGACCCCCCCATGTCTTAACCTACCCCCTCCTAAGGCCCCCCCTTTCTTATATATATATATATATATATTTTTTTTATAAACATACATTTTTTATTTTTTTTAAAATTTTTATTTACTGACTATATAGCTCTACCCCCCGGTCGGACGCCAGGCCCCTTGGCCGTACTCCAACCAAAGGGCCGCTAGTACTTCGGGCCTGCCGCGGCCTGGCTGGGCGCCTGCGTTCCCACGGCGGGTCGCTACCCTCGCGATGGGAAGCGAGTTCCCCGCTGCTCCGGCCCCGCTCGTTCTGGGCGCCGAGCCGAAACCCTCGCGATAGGGGGCGCGATCTCGGCTTTTCCTGCACCGCTTGCTCGCGCTGAGCTGAACTTACCTCCGCCGCTGGCTCGTACCTTGCCACCGCTGATCCGAACGCCTGAACGATCCTTCGTCTGGACTGCGCACCACGATGCCGGAAGCAGGATGTGACTCTACCTTGTGAAAGGTATGTAAGCGAGACACACCGCCGGCGCACAGGACCTGGGGGTTTAAGTAGGCACAGGCGCCCCTCCCACAAATACAGGCTGCTTGCAGCCTTAACCACTTAATTACTTATCGTCACTGTAAAGTCATTCAGCTCAGTCTCATGGCTTCGAGGGGTCTCATGGCTTCGGGGGGCCCGATGATCGCTTCGGCCTCATGGCTCCGGGTGGCCCTTTGACCGTCCTTCATGTTGTTCGTTAGGGGTACCATATGGTTGTAGGCTGTTTAGTGTCTTAGGTTCCCTGTCAGAGGGGTTCATGGTTACGCGAGTTCCCAAGTCATACTGGTGCTGCTTAAGTGCTTTATTAAAATAAGAAAAAAATAAAATAAATCTGCCATTAGTCTCCCACACATGACTTCTCCGTTTATGTTTTACTCACATGACTCCGCCATTAGAGTCTCACGCATGACTTCTCAGATTTAGAGTTACACATATGACTCCGCCATTTAAGTCTCTCGCGCATGGCTTCTCTAAATAAGTGTTACACATATGACTCTGCCATTATAGTCTCTCAAGCAATGCTTCTCCGATTAAGTGTCCGCCATTAGAGTCCCTCACGCATGGCTTCTCCGATTTAGTGTTTGACATATGACTTCGCCGTTAGAGTCTCTCACGCATGACACCGCCATTAGTCTCTCACGCATGGAATCTCCGTTTTATGTTTTACACACATGACTCCGCCATTATAGTCTCTCAAGCAATGCTTCTCCGATTAAGTGTTACACATATGACTCCGCCATCAGTCTCTCATGCATGGCTTCTCCGATTAAGTGTCCTGCCATTAGAATCTCTCACGCATGGCTTCTCTGTTTTACACACATCACTCTGCCATTAGAGTCTCTCACGCATGGATTCTCCGTTTGTTTCACACACATGACTCCGCCATTAGAGTCTATCACACATGGCTTCTCCGATTTAGTGTTACACATATGACTCCACCATCAGAGTCTCTCACGCATGGCTTCTCCAATTAGGTGTTACACATATGACTCTGCCATTAGTCTCTCACGCATGGCTTCTCCAATTAAGTGTCCGCCATTAGAGTCTCTCACGCATGGCACTGCCATTAGAGTCTCTCACGCATGGCTTCTCTGTTTATGTTTTACACACATGTATGTGGATGTGCATTTGTATGGTGGCCACTTTGTTCCATCTGGGACATTTTGTTGGTATAATGTGTGTTTGTTTGGCCACCTTTGCACTCCTGGTATATATTTAGTGTGCCCCCTCATTCTATGGTTGTATGTTTTACACACATGACTCCGCCATTAGTCTCTCACGCATGGCTTCTCCAATTAGGTGTTACACATATGACTCCGCCATTAGAGTCTCTCACGCATGGCACCACCATTAGTGTCTCTCACGCATGGCACCACCATTAGTGTCTCTCACGCATGGCTTCTCCGGTTAAGTGGTTCATATATGACTTCACCATTTGAGGTCCGCCACGTGGCCCACCACAAGTAGGTTTCATGTCTTTTTCCGCCACTCGGGCTGAGGGTGTTGGTGTCGGGCCTAAGTCCTGGGTATCAGTCCGTCTTCCAGTAGAAAGTACAGTAATAGGCGCAATTCACAATGTCTCATGTCTACAGACACGACAAGCCCAATCACGACTACAGGCGCAGCATACATAGTTATTACGACCTTAAGCTTATTTCCTGTCACAACTGCAGGTATAGTGTGTACGTTTTCTGTCCTCATTACAGGCAACATTAGCTCGTTAACCACATCAGCCCCCCTAGCTTAAACACCCTTAAAGACCAGGCCACTTTTTTAAATTCTGCACTACGCTACTTTCACCGTTTATTGCTCCGTCATACAACTTACCACCCAAATGAATTTTACCTCCTTTTCTTCTTTTCTTCTTCTTCTGCTATTTCTTTCTTGCTGACATTTTTACTTTTTTTGATATTTTACTTTTTTTGATGAAATTTTTGCAAAAAAATGATATTTTTCACTTTATGTTGGAAAATTTGTCAAATAAAACTACATTTCTCTAAAAAATTTTCTCTAAATTTATTGTTCTACATGTCTTTGATAAAAAAATGCAATAAGTGTATATTTATTGGTTTGGGTAAAAGTTATAGCGTTTACAAACTATGGTGCAAAAAAGTGAATTTCCGCACTTTGACTCTCTGAGCACCTGTCCTGTTTCCTGACGTACTACAATGCCCAGACAGTAGAAATACCCCTTAAATGACCCCATTTCCGAAAGTAGACACCCTAAGGTATTCACTGAGGGGCATAGTGAGTTCATGAAAGTTTTTATTTTTTGTCACAAGTTAGCGGAAATGGATTTTTTTTTTTTTTTTACAAAGTCTCATATTCTACTAACTTGTGCCAAAAATACAATTTTACATGAACTCACCATACCCCTCACAGAATACCTTGGGGTGTCTTCTTTCCGAAATGGGGTCACTTGTGGGGTATTTATACTGCCCTGGCATTTTAGGGGCCCCTAAAGCGTGAGAAGAAAAATGCGTAAAAATGCCCTGTAAAATCCTAAAGGTACTCATTGGATTTAGGGCCCATTTGCGCATCTTGAATGCAAAAGTGGCACACATGTGGTATCGCCGTACTCAGGAGAAGTAGGGCAATGTGTTTGGGGTGTATTTTACATATACCCATACTGTGTGTGAAAATATCTCTGTAAATGACAACTTTGTATAAAATTTTTAAAAAGTTGTCATTTACAGAGATATTTCTCACACCCTGCATGGGTATATGTAAAAATACACCCCAAAACACATTGCCCTACTTCTCCTGAGTACGGCGATACCCATGTGTGCCACTTTTGCATCCAAGATGCGCAAGGGCCCTAAATCCAATGAGTACCTTTAGGATTTTACAGGACATTTTTACGCATTTGGATTCCAAACTGCTTTTGACGTTTAGGGGCCCCTAAAATGCCAGGGCAGTAAAATACCACACAAGTGACCCCATTTCGGAAAGTAGACACCCCAAGGTATTCGCTGATGGGCATAGTGAGTTCATGGAAGTTTTTATTTTTGGCACAAGTTTACGGAAATTGATTTTTTTTTTTTTTTTTTACAAAGACTCATATTCCACTAACTTGTGCCAAAAATAAAATTTTACATGAACTCACCATACCCCTCACGGAATACCTTGGGGTGTCTTCTTTCCGAAATGGGGTCACTTGTGGGGTATTTATACTGCCCTGGCATTTGAGGGGCCCCTAAACGTCAGAAGCAGTTTGGAATCCAAATGCGTAAAAAATGTCCTGTGAAATCCTATAAGGTACTCATTGGATTTAGGGCCCCTTTGCGCATCTTGGCTGCAAAAAAGTGGCACACATGGGGTATCGACGTACTCGGGAGAAGTAGGGCAATGTGTTTTGGGGCGTATTTTTACCTATACCCCTACTGGGTGTGAAAAATATCTCTGTAAATGACAACTTTGTATAATTTTTTTTAAAAGTTGTCATTTACAGAGATATTTTTCACACCCAGTATGGGTATATGTAAAAGTACACCCCAAAACACATTGCCCTACTTCTCCTGAGTATAGAGATACCACATGTGTGCCACTTTTTTGCAGACAAGTTGCGCAATTCGGCCCTAAATCCAATGAGTACCTTTTAGGACGGTATTTTTACGCATTTTTCTTCTCACGCTTCAGGGCCCCTAAAATGCAGTATAAATACCCCACAAGTGACCCCATTTTGGAAAGAAGACACCCCAAGGTATTCTGTGAGGGGCATGGCGAGTTCATAGAAGATTTTTTTTTTTTGCACAAGTTAGCGGAATTTGATTTTTTTTTTTTTGTTTTTTTCCACAAAGTCTCCCTTTCCGCTAACTTGTGACAAAAAGTTCAATCTTTCATGGACTCAATATGCCCCTCAGCGAATACCTTGGGGTGTCTTCTTTCCGAAATGGGGTCACATGTGAGGTTTTTGTACTGCCCTGGCATTTGAGGGTCTCCGCAATCATTACACGTATGGCCAGCATTAGGAGTTTCTGCGATTCTCCTTATATGGAGCAGACGGGTAATGAGATTTTTTTTCCGTTCAGCCTCTGCGCTGAAAGAAAAAACGAACGGCACAGATTTCCTCATTCGCATCGATCGATGTGGATGAAAAATCTCTGCCAAAAATATGCAAGAAAAAAAGAGGGGCCTGGCGATTGCCAAGACATAGGGGCTCCGCCCAAACATCCATACCCACTCAGCTCCTATGTCCTGGCAAACGTGATTTCTCCATTCACATCGATCAATCCATCGGTGTGGAGGAAGACATCTTTGCCAGATTTTTGATACAAAGTGTTTGCCAAAGCATATGAACTCCAACACCTCTCCTCAGCTCACATGCCTGGGCAAACGTACCTGTCCTGCAGAGGAGAAATCTCGTCCTGCAGCGCCGCATACACCGACTTCACGTGTCTTCTGACAGCAGCGCAATGCTTCTCTCAGAATTCACATCAGTGCTGCGGCGTTTTCATCGGTTGGTCTGTTGGTATACCTGGAAAATAAAGGGTGGTTATGGGGGGGGAAAAAGAAGAAAAACAGGCAGCAGGCTCATGTGTTGCCATTTTTTTTACTTAAGAGATAGGATAACCGGATTAAATTGCTTCTGAACTTATCATGTGGATTACAGCAGATCTCTGATGGAGGACAAACTCACACAGGCACCATGCTTCTGTTTCCTCAGGAACACACACTGCTCTGCTTACTGCAGCCTCTTCTCGCTGTGAATGCCCTGCTGTGAGACCCAGAAGTCGCAAGGCCCCGCGCTGCCACGAGACAGCAGACCGGAGGCTGAAGGAGGGATGAAAAGCCGCCTAGCCGAGACCCCTGTTGGCAGGCCGAAACAACGCTGCCCCCGGCCGAGGAAGCTGCAGAGCTGCGAGAGTCCTCAGGAGGAACGCTGTCGCACCGGAAGTTGCGATGAGCTGACCAGTGGCAGAAGCACGAGGCGACTGTCCCGGGGGTGAGGCCGCTTGGGGTTATATAGAGGGCAGCCCCACCCACAAATCCAGGCTGTAACCAGCCTTACTACAAATAGAGCCCCCCGACAGAGTGGTTAGGGTGTCAGCAGTAATTTTGTGTTGACGTCAGAACAATTACCCCCAAAAAAAGGATCCAGTCTGTAGAGCATCGGCCTTCACTCGGTCAGCATTTGGTCAGTAATCCATTAGTTTTACTAATGCCCAAAAAAAACAGGAGTGGATCAAAAACAGATGACACATGAATGGAATACTTGCTTGTCTTCTGTGTTTTGTAACCACTCCTGCTTTTGGCTACCAAATCATAAGCCAATTCTGATGGGACCATACAGGCCTTACAGCTGCTACACAGACAGGATCTGTTGTGTGTCTCATTTTTCATTCCTTCTGACAGATCAGAAGAAGGGTCAAATAAAAGATGATGTCAGCCAGGCCAAAAGGCAAAATAGTGGTCCATTCATTAACTGGGGAGGGTGGGAACATCATAAGAAGTCCACAAAGTGGCCCTATGACATAGTGGTGAGGTGGAAGCAGCATGAGGAGACCACAGAGTGGCCAAATGACAGAGTCTGGAGGTGGCGGCAGAATCAGGAGGAGGCCACAGAGTGGCACATTGACAGTGTGGAGGTGGCTGCAGCATCAGGAGGCCACAGAGTGGCAAGCTGACATAGTGTGGAGGTGACGGTAGCATCAGGGGGCCAACAAGCGGCAAGGTAACATAGTGTGGAGGTGGCAGCAGCATCAAGAGACCGCAGAGTGGCACAATGACAGAGTGTGGAGGTGGCGGCAGCATCAGGAGACCACAGAGTGACCCGGTGACAGAGTGGGGAGATTGGTGGCAACACCAGTACCCGCTGAAGATGGTGGATGAAAGAAGAAGCACTTGGCATCAGATGTGTGGCATCAGGTGGGTGGCAGCATCAGAATAGTAGTTGAGGCAGATAGCCAGAAGAAACCAGTCTCTTTTGTGGCACCATGGAAGATCTAGTCTGATGCATCAGGCATTGGTGGATGGAAATCCTGGCTAATCCAGGCCTGATTCATCTGGGCAAAGGTCAGTCTCTCTACATTTTTGGTGGACAGGTTAGTTCTTTTTGGGGTATCTATTTCCCCCGAAGCACTAAACACCAGCTCTGATGCACACTACTGGCAGGGCAGGACGGCTTTTCCAGGGCAAACTCTGCCAGTTGCGGCCACAAATCCAGTTTGGCTGCCCACCCAGTAGTCCAGCACATCTTCAATGAGGGCTGGAATGATGCACTCCAAGTATGCCACCTCCTGCTGGTTCAGGACCTGCTCCAGGTCTAGCTGCTGGTGAGAAGTTTCTTCACTATGCTGATGTAGAAAGCTGCTCATCAGCGACTATAGACTCAGGCTGCTGCTGATGGATCTGATACTGCTCTTGCCACCCCAACCCCCAGCAGCCATGGCAGTGGAACATGAGCGCAGAGGGTCCCCCCCGAGAGACCTGAGAGAGAATGGATGATGGCGCAGATAGACAGTGGCCAACTGACTATATAGGATGTCTCTATAGTTGTTGCAAGGCACCAACAAACAGACCAGTGTAGTTCAAATTAAGGTGTTTATTCACAAAAACGAACCAAAAGTCCAGGTAACTTTCTGGAACAAAACTGTGGGAAAGCCAGGAGAAATTCCAAACCGTGCATTAGTCCCTGAGCTTGTTGCCAGGTGAAGGAATGCTTCACTGAAAATCCCGGGTCCTGCAGACGGAGTCCAAGCAGTAAGCAGTACTGACCTGCACCTAGATAGGAAGAATTACAGTGGCCACCTTTTATGTGCCTGCTTACAAATCCCAGCGCGCCAAGTGTCCACTCCCCATAGATCATGATCCTGCCTATTCCTGTGTACAAGGCTTGGTCAGTCGGTCGATTAGACCAATGCTGGCCCCCTAATCTACTTTGCACATGCGGCAAGGTGCTATTCCCTTTGCTGGTCGGCGAAGCGCATAAGAAGCACGTATGCACAACCGCGTATCTCCTTGCGAACCCACTTTTGAATGTACACGGACGCACAACAGGCTCTGCGGGAGTATGCAAGTGCATCGACACGGACACCGGAATATAATCCGCAATAGGCATCCGGCATAGTGCCATTTTGGAAAGATAGCGATGGTTTAACATGTTGGAGACCCAGTAGTCATCCCTCTGGCGAATGGTGACAATTCGGCTGTCACTACACAAGCAAGCGAGCATGCATCGGGCCATTTGTGCCAGTGACTCATAGGGACTCCCTGCCTCCATCTCCACTGCATACTGCCACTGTGTGTCTGGGTCCTCTGCCTCATCTTCCTCATCGCCCTGTAGCTCCTCTGGCTGCTCCTGCTCCTCCTCTCCTGTCACTTGTAAAAAAAACAATCATTTCGCTAGACATTGCTTGTGCTCCAATGTCCTCCTCCAGTTCAGCCCCCATAGGGCTCATGTGGCCGTGAGATCTAGGCTCCCATCTAGGAGTTCCAGCTGTGACTGGACAAGTTTCATAGTGTTCGTCAAAGGATATATTTTGTTCTGGGGTAAAATTCACTTGCCAAATATCAATCCCCTAAATCTGGTGTCCCAGCACTGGCTGGCAAACTATAATAGTGTCCGCCAAAACATATATTTTGCTATGGGGTAAAATTCACTTGCCAAAATAGCAATCCCCTAAATCTGGTGTCCCAGCACTGGCTGGTAAACTATAATAGTGTCCGCCAAAACATATATTTTGTTCTGGGGTGAAATTCAATTGCCAAAATAGCAATACTAAAAATCTGGTGTCACAGCTGTGGCTGGCAAACTATAATAGTGTCCGCCAAAACATATATTTTGTTCTGGGGTGAAATTCAATTGCCAAAATAGCAATACCCTGAATCTGGTGTCCCAGCTGTTGCAGGCCAAGTGTTAATCTGTCCGTCAAAGGGTATATTACACTCAAGGTGTATATACAAGTGTTGAGAGGATCATCCTCAATAACTTCACACGCTACCGTGCATCTTCCATTGGATTTCTGTCCGTTAAAGGGTATATTACACAAAGTGTTAAAATACAATTGCTGAAGGCATAATCCTACATATTTTTTCTCACGGTACTGTACATCTCCAAGTGTAAATCTGTCCATAAAAGGATACCTTTCATCCAAGGCCTAAATACTAGCCCTAAAAGAGATATTCCCCTAAATCAGTGGTTACTGCTGTGCCTGGATTAGTGTAATACGCTACATAAATAAACAGGCAGATAGTGTTAGTTGCCTGTAAAAAAAGGCCTGAATTTGAATACAATATATTGGGCCAAATATTTTTTTTCTTATTGTGGTGCTTGGTGAACGGTAACAATGAGGAAAACATCTAGTAAGGGACGTGGACGCGGTCGTGGTGGTGTTAGTGCACCCTCTGGTGCTTGGAGAGGACGTGGCCAGTCTGCCACAGCCACACGTCCTACTGAACCAACTACCTCAGGTTCCAGTACCCGCCAGAATTTACAGCGATATTTGGTGGGGCCCAATGCCGTTCTAAGGATGGTAAGGCCTGAGCAGGTACAGGCGCTAGTCAATTGGGTGGCTGACAGTGGATCCAGCACGTACACAACATTATCTCCCACCCAGTCTTCTGCAGAAAGTGCACAGGTGGCGCCTGAAAGGGTTTCCCAAGAGAATCCACCTAGCCTTTCCCCAGTGGTGGAAGACATAGAATGCACTGATGCACAACCACTGATGTTTCCTGATGATGAGGACATGGGAATACCACCTCATCGGAGTCAACACATCTCTGATGATTACGAAACACAGGCGCCAACTAGTGTTGAGCGAACAGTTCGAGCATAGTTCGGGTTCGTACCGAATTTTGGGGTGTCCGGGACACGGACCCGAACCCGGACATTTTCAAAAAAGTTTGGGTTCGTTGTTCTGCGATTACTTCCCGCTTTCTGAAGGGCTGCACAGCAGCCAATCAGCTAGCGTTTTACTTCTTGCCCTAAGAGCCCATCACAGCCATGCCTCCTAATGGCATGGCTGTGATTGGCCAAGTGCAACATGTGACCCAGCCTCTATTTAAGCTGGAGTAACGTACCGCCGCACGTCACACTGCTCTGATTAGTGTAGGGAGAGGACGCAGCTTCTGTGAGGGCGAGATTAGAAAGGGAAAAGTCAGCAACAGCACCTAATGAACGGCTCGATCTACAGCTGTGAATAATTGAACTTCTGCTAGTTACTTGCTCACTGGTTTTTAGACTGCACAGAGCGTTTTTCTGTCACTTATTTTCTGGGGTGATCGGCGGCCATTTTGTGACTTGTGGTGCCCCAGAACAAGCTGCCACCAAGTCCATCAATCAATCCATACTAGTTTTTTTTTGCTATATCCTACATCAGGGGCTTGGCTGTGCTAATTGTCACCCCTAGAAACCCAGGATAGCAATTTCTATATTTTATTTAGGGGTTAAATACAATTGACCAAATACCAATCCCCTAAATCTGGTGTTCCAGCTTTGGCTAGCCAAGTATAAAACTGTCTGCTGTCTGGCAAAGGATAGATTATTTTATGTGGTGAAATTCAATTGCCAAAATAGCAATACCATAAATCTGTGGTTTCAGCTGTGGCTGGCAAAGTATAATAGTGTCCGCCAAAACATACAGTATATTTTGTTCTGGGGTGAAATTCAATTGCCAAAATAGCAATACCCTGAATCTGGTGTCCCACCTGTTGCAGGCCAAGATTCATAGTGTCCGCAAAAACATATAATTTGTTCTGGGGTGAAATTCAATTGCCAAAATAGCAATACCCTGAATCTGGTGTCCCACCTGTTGCAGGCCAAGATTCATAGTGTCCGCAAAAACATATATTTTGTTCTGGGGTGAAATTCAATTGCCAAAATAGCAATACACTGAATCTGGTGTCCCACCTGTTGCAGGCCAAGATTCATAGTGTCCGCAAAAACATATATTTTGTTCTGGGGTGAAATTCAATTGCCAAAATAGCAGTACCCTGAATCTGGTGTCCCAGCTGTTGCAGGCCAAGATTCATAGTGTCCGCAAAAACATATATTTTGTTCTGGGGTGAAATTCAATTGCCAAAATAGCAATACCATAAATCAGTGGTTTCAGCTGTGGCTGGCCAAGTTTCATAGTGTCCTGCAAATTATATATTTTGTTCTGGGGTGAAATTCAATTGCCAAAATAGCAATACCATAAATCAGTGGTTTCAGCTGTGGCTGGCAAAGTATAATAGTGTCCGCCAAAACATATATTTTGTTGTGGGGTGAAATTCAATTGCCAAAATAGCAATACCCTGAATCTGGTGTCCCAGCTGTGGCTGGCCAAGTTTCATAGTGTCCGCAAAAACATATATTTTGTTGAGGGGTGAAATTCAATTGCCAAAATAGCAATACCCTGAATCTGATGTCCCAGCTGTTGCAGGCCAAGATTCATAGTGTCCGCAAAAACATATATTTTGTTCTGGGATGAAATTCAATTGTCAAAATAGCAATACCCTGAATCTGGTGTCCCAGCTGTTGCAGGCCAAGTTTCATAGTGTCTGCCAAAACATATATTTTGTTCTGGGGTTAAATTGAATTGCCAAAATAGCAATACCCTGAATCTGGTGTTCGAGATGTTACAGGCCAATTGTAAATCTGTCAATAAAAGGATACCTTTCATCCAGAGCCTAAATACTAGCCCTAAAAGAGATATTCCCCTAAATCAGTGGTTACTGCTGTGCCTGGATTAGTGTAATACGCTACATAAATAAATAGGCAGATAGTGTTAGGTGCCTGTAAAAAGGCCTGAATTTGAAATCAATACATTGGGCCAAATATTTTTTTATGGTATTCACCTGAGGGGTCAGTTCATGTGATATTTTTATAGAGCAGGTTTCTACGGACGCGAAGATACCTAATATGTGTAGTGTATTTATTTTATTTTTTAAATTTTTATTCAGTGATATGTGTTTATTTAATTTTTTTCACTTTTTTTCATTTTTTTTTTTTACCCAGACCCACTTAGTTCTTGAAGATCCAGTGGGTCTGATGTCGTTATAATACAGTACAGTACACTATATAGTGTACTGTACTGTATATTATACTTTACATAGTCTGATCAGACTTCTGAGTAGTGAGGCGTACATATAAGTCATCAAAAGTGACAGGTGCCCCGCCCCCATTTAGACTCCGCCCCCAGCTGCCAAAACCCCACTCGTCAACACGCCCCATTCGTCCTCTTGACAGGTCCCCTCCCCCCTTCGCCCCCCTCCCCAATCTGAATAATGCATGCAGGACATGTCTAGACAGCAGTTCACCATACCCCTTAATGTCAGTATACAAACTGAGCACAAACAAAAAGGCAGAGTTTTAAAAAGTCTATTGAGCAGATAAACAACGTACAGAAAGCGGTTTCTTAACATCATAAGAATCTCTTTTATTAATTTAATAACAGCTGCTGGCGCTTTCTCAGTAATAATGAAACGCATTCTGTCTGCATATGCGTCTGAGTGTATGATATGACGACTACGTACAGCCTCCCATACAGCGACATGGGGTAATAATGTGTCTGGGCAGCTCTAACAGCACCGCGTCCATTATATTATTATGGTAGAGACATGCCTGGACTTGTCTAGAGACCACGTTATCACTCTATGACATCACAGCATTTCATCGGCCAATCAGATCTCAGCATCACCCCCATTATGACATCACAGAGGTATAAAAGGAGCTCACTTGGCTGAGGCTGCTCATTTGTGGGGAGGAAGGCGATCTGCGTGGTCCAGGGAGCAGCCTAGACGAGACATGTATGTACTGTATGTGTATGTGAGGTCACATGTCTATCATCATCTGTACATACGTGTCGTGATACATGTGATGTCCTCCTGCATCTACATAATCATGGTCATGAGTTTTTATCTCCTTTTTTCCACATATCGCAAGACATCGCAAGTAATCCAAGTAATTTCAAGTAATCCAAGTAATTTCAAGTAATCCAAGTAATGAAAAGAAATTACAAGTAATTGAAAGTAATCGCAAGTAATCTTCAATCATCATCGTCACAAGTAATTGCAGATTGTACGCTCCTCGAGCAGGGTATGTATGAATGATGTCAGACTAGATTGTAAGCCTTTAAGTCCATCTCCAGTTCTGTGTATGTGGTACGTATATGTATGTATGGACGCTGTCATGATACATGTGATGTCTTCTTTCATTTCAGCCACAAAGAATAAGCCTGAACCCTCCACATGTCCGGTAGGTGTAATAAGGATGATATATGTAGAAGTATGATCTGTATGATAGATATATAACCAGCATGTTATCTACAGTATGATCGATACGCTCTATAGGGGAATACGGGGGCGGTGGGGTATAATGCAGTAGATGTAATTCCTCAGGTGTCCTGCGGAGGCGCTGCATAGAAAACACTTAGCCTTTGTTCAGAACTGGTGGGTGCAGAGAACACAGGACAGAAATCACATGGCTTTCCTATACGTCAAAGAGAGAGAAAAATATTGGCGTTACACACCGCACTATCCAAACCAGGTCTCAATACTAAGGCGGGGGCGGAGGTAGTCACATGATGGCAGCAAATAAGGGATTTCTTTCTGTATTTTTTGTTTATTTTTCTGAAGACATCGTCATAAGACATCGTCATCACTGCAAGACATCGTCATAAGACATCACCATCACCACAAGACTTCCCCATCAATGTAAGACATCATCATCGCAAGACATCATCACCGCAGGACATCGTCATCAACACAAAAAAAAGCCAAAAGCGAGATGAAGATTGTTCCTGTCTGTTGATTATAAGCTCCTAGGAGCGGGGGGTGGGGGGGGGTGGAAGTCCTCTCTATAGAATGTAAGCTCCTAGGAGCGGAGATCTTTTCTGTGAGTTAAGACATAATAAAAAGTGTAAAATCAATAGCTTCTCGATTTCTCTGCTCTGGCCACATCATCTGGTCTGAGGGGGCCCTCAGCCTGTACGGAAGCAGCCAGAGCATCTTCAATTCTGCCTGTGGCCCCTGGAGATCACCAACACTTCACCCTTGTAAGCTAGGACTCTTGCCAAGAGCCTCATACCACAGATTTGTTTCCGTTGTGCTGCGGAACCGGGACTCAATTTCCTATTCTTCAAAACTTTCATTTCTGAGTAAAGAAAGTAAGAAGAGTCTCAAAGGATGAACCTGCTTCTTATGAAGTGTGTGGGCTCCTTCTATCCTCTGATCGGAGCCATGATATCTCGTCCACATGGCGCTGTCCCACACAATTTGGACAGTCTGTATGGTTGCGGCCACACAGTCAGTTTTCCTGATGCAGTTTTGAAAGCAAAAAACAGGAGTGTATCATAAAAGCAAAGAAGGTATAAAGGAACGATACGACTTCCCCTCTTTTTTTAATTCACTCTCGGTTTTGGCTTCTAAAACTGCAAGCATAAACCTAACCGTGTGGCCGTACCCTAACAGGCACTCCCTGCAGTATCCGTATCCCTACAACTACCACACACATTGCATTGTTCCTCCACAGTTGCAATATCCTACTCCTAGCAGCACACCATGTGCAACGGGTGTTTCCCCCCAGGGCCCTCTATGTCTGCAGAGCTTAGGGTGCTCTGGCTGGTGTGGGCACGTCCAGTAGAGACCTGCCCCATCACACCCTTCCCCTTGCAGGGGGTAAACTAGAAATGGTCCCCACCCTTCCTTCAGGAATTATAACTAGCCCAATTCTCTCTAGAGGGGGTTTAGAATAGACTGGTAAGTTCCATTCTATCTAAGTACAGCTCTGCTATATTTGCTGCCACCTGCTGGTGAACCAGGCATATTACATGAACATAACAGTTGCATAAAGATGAGGAATGCACAGCGTGGAGGACCTGGACAAAATACATAGATGGCATTGGTGTTATCCCAATAAAGACAGTAGCAGGGTGCAGTATTGGTAACACCACTCTGGGGTTTTACACATATAACATACAGAAAATGGCCTCTGCACTGTGTACTTGGCAGGAGTCTGGCTGGTTTTGATGGCTTCTTTCTACCCCTAGCTTCAGTCTATAGTCTGCAATGCTCAGCTATGTTTTTGCCCCATCTAGGTCCTGAGATCGTGCACCTTTGTATCTAGTGCCACTGACCAACACTACTAGCTAGCTACACGCAGGAATCTGCAGCATCTCCTAGCTCACACCAGTGTTGTGTCTGTCTCCACAGTGTCTCAAACAAAAGCCAAGAGCCCTAGGAGCACCAGGAGGCTAAGGGTAAGAATATGAGACTGGCAATTTTTTTCAACAATAGGCCACACCTCTAGCTCTGATTAAAACATAACTATACACCAAATCCCACCCAGTCCCTTAAATTCTCCCACATAGTAGTTATTCCCCCTTTATGCCACCACACAGTAGTTATGTTAGCATTGTGCTTCCTTCACAGTAGATATGCCCAGATATGTGCCCCTCACAGTAGTTATGGCCAGTTATGTACCCCCTCACATTATTGATACCCAGATTTGTCCCCCTTCACAATAGTTATGGCCAGTTATGTGCCCCCAAACAGTAGTTATGCCAAGATATGTACCCGTTCACAGTAGTTTTGGCCAGTAAAGTGCCCCCTGACAGTAATATGCCCAGAAAAGTGCGTGTTTACGGGCAGTTAAAAAAAATAATAAACTCCACATACTCATCTTATTCCCCAGCAGCAGCAGCAGTAGCAGGATATACATGTATCTTCTGGCTGACACCGGGCCCCGGGGAGGAATGATGGAGCAGGTAGCCGACAGACGGCTTTGGCTTCATAATTACAAGCAGCTGTCTTTGCATCCTATAGAAGAAGGGACAGGTGGCAGAGAGCAGGACATACCTCCTCTATTCTGGGACCACGGGACAGCCACTGAATTTCTGGACCCTCACCAGATTCGGGATGGTTGGGAGGTAGTATGAAATGATATGACTGGAGAGTCAGGAAGTGTTGGATTGGGGGTAGAGGATTCTTGAGGGGAATGGGACCTGTTTTTTTTATCATTATGACTAGAGATGAGTGAATCGAAGCTGACAAAGTGGAATTCGATCCGAATTTCAGGAATTATTCGATTCACACCATATCCAAATTTCCTCACGCTTCGTGGTAATGAATGACATGTTTTCCTAAAATGGCTGCTGCATGTGTAAGGACAAGAAGCAAAGAACTCTGGGAACATGGGATCACCCAAAAGGCCATGCATGCAGTCAATCAGCAGCCATCCAGGCCTGGGATGTCACAGCCCTATAAATAGCCTCAGCCATCTTGGATTCTGCTATTTTTCCAGTGCACTTAGTGCAGGGAGAGACATCAGCAGGCGCTAGGGACAGTGCTAGGAAAGAGTTCAATGTGGTGAAAAAAACTTTTAAAAGTTCAGGGAAAGATTATTCAAGGTCTAGGGAAAGGATAGGGAGGAATCATTCCACAGCACTTATGTAGGACAGGGTTCAGTAGGGGATGATACAGCCTGAGTAATAGGAACAATCCTATTACACCTTGCTGCACTAACTGCGGATCCAAGTTGCCATTATACAGCTCGGTAATTCCAGCAAACCGTTCTTGTTATTGGGGTGCAAGTGCTGTGTGATACCACCATTAACAGGGTTTATTACAAGGAAATATTTATTAATACCTTAATTCCCGCACTGGTGCGTGATAGGAAGATGCACGAGAACAAGCGCACGCTGGTACTTTGTGGAGACATGTGGAGAAGCCTGTCTGGGTGCCAGGGGCCTAGATTTCTGATAATTTCTGATTTCTGAAAACCAGTGAGACCCCAGACCTCCCAATTGGCTGCAATGTAAGATGCAGGGACAAGCTTTATCTGATATTACCCTCTAGGATGTGCTATCAACAAATGTCTTTGTGGCCCTTGCTAGTTGAGGTGCCTTTCCCTTCCTAAAAACGAAACTAAACAAATAAACGGAAGTGATACTCCTCACTGGAGCGTGATAGGAAGATGCACGAGAACAAGCGCACGCTGGTAGACGCGCTCCTGAGGGCATTCCTAATGACATGAGGGGACAAGTGGAAGCACAAGGCGAAGGCAGAGGAGGAGGAGGAGCAAGAGGTCGCCAACACAGCTGCTCCTCAGAAGGCAGGGTTAGCATGGCCGACATGTGGAAAAGTTTTGTCACGGCGCCACAGCAACCTGCACCACCAGCTGACACGGAATGTCTTAGCAGGAGGCACCATTTGAACAACATGGTGGAACAGTACATGTGCACACGCCTCCACATACTTACTGATGGTTCTGCCCTATTCAACTTCTGGGTCTCCAAATTGTCCACATGGCCTGAGCTTACCCTTTATGCCTTGGAGGTGCTGGCCTGCCCTGCAGCCAGTGTATTGTCTGAACGTGTATTTAGCATGGCAGGGGGCGTCATTACAGACAAACGCAGCCGCCTGTCCACAGCCAAAGTTGACAAGCTCACGTTCATTAAAATGAACCAGGCATGGATCCCACACAACTTGTCCGTACCTTGTGCAAAATAAACATTTATAACCACCTCAAACATACATTCTTTTACTCCAATGCACTTATTCATTGTATCCTTTTTTTATTTGTACCATCATTTTTGGAGCTACCCCAATTTGAATGAACCTCTCCTCTGTCTGGGTGCCAGAGGTCTAAATTAGGGAAAATGGCCTGTTCCATTGCTGGGTGACATTAACCTCTTATTGCCGTGAATGCACCTCTCCTCTGTCTGGGTGCCAGGGGTCGAAATTAGGAAAATGGCCTGACCCATCGCTGGGTGACATGAAGTCTGTTTTGCTGTGCATTGACCTCTCCTCTGTCTGGGTGCCAGGGGCCTAAATTAGCGAAAATGGGCTGTTCCATTGCTGGTTGACATTAACTTCTTATTGCCGTGAATGCACCTCTCCTCTGTCTGGGTGCCAGGGGTCTAAATGAGTGAAAATGGCCTGATCTTTGCTGGGTGAAATTAACCTCTTATTGCCGTGAATGCACCTCTCCTCTGTCTGGGTGCGAGGGGCCATAATTAGGGAAAATGGCCTGATCCATTGCTGGGTGACATGAAGCCTGTTTTGCTGTACATTGACCTCTCCTCTGTCTGAGTGGCAGGGGCCTAAATTAGGGAAAATGGCCTGATCCATTGCTGGGTGACATGAAGCCTGTCTGGGTGCCAGGGGCCTAGATTTCTGATAATTTCTGATTTCTGAAAACCAGTGAGACCCCAGACCTCCCAATTGGCTGCAATGTAAGATGCAGGGACAAGCTTTATCTGATATTACCCTCTAGGATGTGCTATCAACAAATGTCTTTGTGGCCCTTGCTAGTTGAGGTGCCTTTCCCTTCCTAAAAACGAAACTAAACAAATAAACGGAAGTGATACTCCTCACTGGAGCGTGATAGGAAGATGCACGAGAACAAGCGCACGCTGGTAGACGCGCTCCTGAGGGCATTCCTAATGACATGAGGGGACAAGTGGAAGCACAAGGCGAAGGCAGAGGAGGAGGAGGAGCAAGAGGTCGCCAACACAGCTGCTCCTCAGAAGGCAGGGTTAGCATGGCCAACATGTGGAAAAGTTTTGTCACGGCGCCACAGCAACCTGCACCACCAGCTGACACGGAATGTCTTAGCAGGAGGCACCATTTGAACAACATGGTGGAACAGTACATGTGCACACGCCTCCACATACTCACTGATGGTTCTGCCCTATTCAACTTCTGGGTCTCCAAATTGTCCACATGGCCTGAGCTTACCCTTTATGCCTTGGAGGTGCTGGCCTGCCCTGCAGCCAGTGTATTGTCTGAACGTGTATTTAGCATGGCAGGGGGCGTCATTACAGACAAACGCAGCCGCCTGTCCACAGCCAAAGTTGACAAGCTCACGTTCATTAAAATGAACCAGGCATGGATCCCACACAACTTGTCCGTACCTTGTGCAAAATAAACATTTATAACCACCTCAAACATACATTCTTTTACTCCAATGCACTTATTCATTGTATCCTTTTTTTTATTTGTACCATCATTTTTGGAGCTACCCCAATTTGAATGAACCTCTCCTCTGTCTGGGTGCCAGAGGTCTAAATTAGGGAAAATGGCCTGTTCCATTGCTGGGTGACATTAACCTCTTATTGCCGTGAATGCACCTCTCCTCTGTCTGGGTGCCAGGGGTCGAAATTAGGAAAATGGCCTGACCCATCGCTGGGTGACATGAAGTCTGTTTTGCTGTGCATTGACCTCTCCTCTGTCTGGGTGCCAGGGGCCTAAATTAGCGAAAATGGGCTGTTCCATTGCTGGTTGACATTAACTTCTTATTGCCGTGAATGCACCTCTCCTCTGTCTGGGTGCCAGGGGTCTAAATGAGTGAAAATGGCCTGATCTTTGCTGGGTGAAATTAACCTCTTATTGCCGTGAATGCACCTCTCCTCTGTCTGGGTGCGAGGGGCCATAATTAGGGAAAATGGCCTGATCCATTGCTGGGTGACATGAAGCCTGTTTTGCTGTACATTGACCTCTCCTCTGTCTGAGTGGCAGGGGCCTAAATTAGGGAAAATGGCCTGATCTATTGCTGGGTGACATGAAGCCTGTCTGGGTGCCAGGGGCCTAGATTTCTGATAATTTCTGATTTCTGAAAACCAGTGAGACCCCAGACCTCCCAATTGGCTGCAATGTAAGATGCAGGGACAAGCTTTATCTGATATTACCCTCTAGGATGTGCTATCAACAAATGTCTTTGTGGCCCTTGCTAGTTGAGGTGCCTTTCCCTTCCTAAAAACGAAACTAAACAAATAAACGGAAGTGATACTCCTTATTCTTTGACGTTGTTGAACAGCTTCTTGTCATGACTGGTGTGGATCCAGTTGTCTCGTCCCTCGAACTTCAGAGAGGTTGGCGTCCCCAGCAGCACCTGGAATGGCCCAAGATATCCCGGCTCTAGTCCTGTCTTCCGATGTTTAGTTTAGCTAGAAAGTTAACTAGAAAGAACACTGGTTATTGAGTCGGGGTCTCCCGAACCCAGTGGTGAATATTGGGTGATAACCCATGGGGCTGCCTGGGGGCATCCCTGATAGAATAAAGGGCTACCGCAGAACATTCAGGCCTGGATCAGCCGTGATTTCTTCTTGCAAAGATCTGACCCAACTACTGTCAAAGAAAAGGCAGTAGTAATGGTTCTCGACGTGATTCCTTACTAGGTTAGAATGGTTAGTAAAAAGTTTAAAAATTGTTGTTTTCTACACCACTCCCCCCCCCCCCACATATCATCGTCCTAAGTAGTGTTGAGCGCGAATATTCGGATAGCGAATATTAATAGCGAATATCGCAACTTCGATAATTCGCGAATATTGCGAATATAGTGCTATATATTCGTTATATCGAATATTCGTCATTTTCTCCATCTGAACACATGATTTCTTCCTGCTAAAAATGCTTGTGGGCCAATGACTCATTGGCCCACAAGCAAGAAGCAGAGAGGAATTAAGAGTTTAGATGGTAAAAAATGAGAATATTCTAAAAAACTAATAGATAGCACTATATCGGATATATTCGTTTTTTAGAATATTCGTCATTTAAGAATATTCTAAAAAACGAATATATAGCACTATATCACATATATTCCTTTTTTAGAATATTCTTTTTTCCCCCCAATTAATACAGTTATTGCCCTTTGGCATACTACTCCCCGACAAGCGTCCCTGTCACCATGGGAACGCCTGGTAGTTAGAATATACTATCGGATCTGAGTTTTCACGATCTAACTCAGATCCGATGGTATATTCTAACCACCAGGCGTTCCCATAGTGATGGGGACGCTTGAAGTTAGAATATACTGCCAGGGCGCTGTGATCCGGGCAATTAACCCCTCAGGTGCGGGTTAATTGCGCTGTGCGCACCCCACCCCACCTCCCCAGTATTAAAATAATTCGTGCCAGTGCGCCCCCCGCCCTCCGCAGTATTAAAATAATCTGTAGCCAGTGCGCCCTAACCCCCCTCCCCCAGTATTAAAATCATTGGTGGTCAGTGGCCACAGGCTCCCCTTTCCCCTCCACCCCGTCATTGGTGGCAGCAGGCAGTTCCGATCGAGTCCCAGCGTGATGGCCGGGCTTCGATCGGTTACCATGGCAGCCAGGACGCTAGTAAAGTCCTGGCTGCCATGGTTAGTTAATCACTCGGCACTGTCGGCAGCATTTACTTACCTGCGGGGCTCTCCTCCTTCTGCGAACTCACAGGTCTCTGCGCCGCATAGCAATGCTGAAGGCATATGCGGCGCATAGACCTGTCAGTTCTCAGAAGGAGGAGAGCCCACAGGTAAGTAAATGCTGCCGAGTGAAACTGCCTGCTGCCGGGGAGGGGGACCCTGTGGCCACTGGCCACCAATGATTTTATTATTGGGGGAGGGAGGGTTAGAGCGCACTGGCCACAGATTATTTTAATACTGGGAATAGGGAGGGCGCACTGGCCACAAATTATTTTAATACTGGGGAGGTGGGAGGGCACAGCGCAATTAACCCGCACCTGAGGGGTTAATTGCGCCGATCACAGCGCCCTGGCAGTATATTCTAACTTCAAGCGTCCCCATCACTATGGGAACGCCTGGTGGTTAGAATATACCATCGGATCTGAGTTAGATCGTGAAAACTCAGATCCGATAGTATATTCTAACTACCAGGCGTTCCCATGGTGACAGGGACGCTTGTCGAGGAGTAGTATGCCAAGGGCAATAACTGTACTAATTGTGGGGAAAAAAGAATATTCTAAAAACTAATATATGTGATATAGTGCTATATATTCGTTTTTAGAATATTCGTCATATTGTCAGACAATAGCGAATATTCGTAAATTACACATTTAGACTGCAATTTCACTAATGTAGTGCTATAATCTTTTTTTTAGTCTAATTTTTTTGTCTCTTTCTGAATCAGAAAGAGACAAAAAAAATTAGACTAAAAAAAAAAGATTATAGCACTACATTAGTGAAATTGCAGTCTATATGTGTATTTTACGAATAATCGCTATATTGCTATAACTTAGTTTTTTAGAATTTTCGTCATATTCTAAAACAAGAATATATAGCAATATGGCGAATATTCGTAAAATACACAAAAATCGCAATATGCGATTAATTATATCGCATATTATTTGCGATAAATAGCATTATGACGAATATTCGATTTCGACGAATATAAGACGAATATTCAATCGAATATTCGCGAAATATCGCGAAATCGAATATGGCACCTCCCGCTCATCACTAGTCCTAAGAACCAGGACTAAGAGAAGCTGGAATCAACATGGTGCATCATCTCAAGGTTACAAGGTTAGATGGAGAGATGAGGGAGGGATGAGAGAGAGATGAGAGTGAAAGATAGAGATGAGGGAGCATTGGAATCCGTAGTTTTAGTTGGATGGGAGAACATAATAGTGTTAGTTCACACTGTCTGGGACTTTTGAATGCCCTGTGGCTGGAGCTCGATGGATTTGTGAGCTCGATGGATTTGTGCAGCCACAGTTCTGCCTTCCGGAGGGAACCATGGTTTTGGAGTCTAGTGGGGAATTCACGGACAAACTTTTCCCAAATCCAGACTTCAAAGGTCCCTTCTTTGGGGATGGCCCACTTTGAACCTACAGTCCATTGGTGCCAATTTTTGAGGGGCTTAACAACTCCTGCTCCATAGATGGATTTCAAGTGATGCTTGGCTGTTCTATACTCAGAAGTAATACCCTTCTGTTCCCTAGATTTCCCTACACCCATGCTCGAGCCCTTTAAATTTAGGTGCGTCCACCTACAGTGTCCCGTGACACACGCCTAGTTGGCTGCTACTCCCCTTTGTTCACCTCTGAGTTGCCCTTGGATTTCTGGCACCAACACACGGACTCCGTTCACCCTAGTTAGAGCTCAGGAAAAGTAGTGACAGTGTGAAGAAAAGGACTCTCGCCGACACACGGCGGCCCTCAGAGTCTCCTAATGAGATATACCAGCCTCGGTTTTGGCTCTGAATAGTGACCTGACCACAGGATAGGGCTTCCAATTGACCTGGAGTGGAAAAAGGGGCGCACAGAGAACACACAGTACCTTCTGTGGGGACGGGGTACACACAGAGAACACACAGTAAATCTGTGGGGACCGGGTACACACAGAGAACACACAGTACATCTGTGGGGACGGGGTACACACAGAGAACACACAGTACCTTCTGTGGGGACGGGGTACACACAGAGAACACACAGTACCTTCTGTGGGGACGGGGTACACACAGAGAACACACAGCATCTTCTGTGGGGACGGGGTACACACAGAAAACACACAGTACCTCTGTGGGGACGGGGTACACACAGAGAACACACAGTACCTCTGTGGGGACAGGGTACACACAGAGAACACACAGTACCTTCTGTGGGGACGGGGTACACACAGAGAACACACAGTACCTTCTGTGGGGACAGGGTACTCACAGAGAACACACAGTACCTTCTGTGGGGACGGGGTACACACAGAGAACACACAGTACCTTCTGTGGGGACGGGGTACACACAGAGAACGCACAGTACCTTCTGTGAGGACGGGGTACTCACAGAGAACACACAGTACCTTCTGTGGGGACGGGGTACACACAGAGAACACACAGTACCTTCTGTGGGGACAGGGTACACACAGAGAACACACAGTACCTTCTGTGGGGACGAGGGGCGCACAGGAAACACACAGTACTCTTATGGGGAAAGGTACCTCAGGTTCCAGTACCCGCCAGAATTTACAGTGATATTTGGTGGGGCCCAATGCCGTTCTAAGGATGGTAAGGCCTGAGCAGGTACAGGCGCTAGTCAATTGGGTGGCCGACAGTGGATCCAGCACGTACACAACATTATCTCCCACCCAGTCTTCTGCAGAAAGCGCACAGGTGGCTTCTGAAAACCAAGCCCATCAGTCTGTCACTGTCACATCACTCCCATGCATATCAGGGAAACTGTCTGAGCCTCAAGTTATGCAGCAGTCTCTTATGCTGTTTGAAGACTCTGCTGGCAGGGTTTCCCAAGGGAATCCACCTAGCCCTTCCCCAGTGGTGGAAGACTTAGAATGCACTGATGCACAACCACTGATGTTTCCTGATGATGAGGACATGGGAATTCCACCTCATCGGAGTCCGCATGTCTCTGATGATGACGAAACACAGGTGCCAACTGCTGCGTCTTTCTGCAGTGTGCAGACCGAACAGGAGGTCAGGGAGGAAGACTGTGTGGAAGACGATGCAGGGGACGATGAGGTCCTAGACCCCACATGGAATGAAGGTCGTGCCACTGACTTTCATAGTTCAGAGGAAGAGGCAGTGGTGAGACCGAGCCAACAGCGTAGCAAAAGAGGGAGCAGGGGGCAAAAGCAGAACAGCCGCCTTCAAGAGAAGTTCGCCTGCTACTGGCCATCGCCACCAGCGACCGAGCACCCCAAAGGCAGCTTCAAGGAGTTCCCTGGCATAGCACTTCTTTAAACAATGTGCTGACGACAAGACCCGAGTGGTTTCCACGGTGTGCCATCAGATCCTGAAGCGAGGCATTAACGTTCTGAACCTTAGCACAACCTGCATGACCAGGCATCTACATGCAAAGCATGAACTGCGGTGGAGTAAACACCTTAAAAGCAAGGAACTCACTCTGGCTCCCCCTGCTCCCTCTTCTGCTGCTGCCTCGGCCTCTTCCTCCGCCTCGGGAGGAATGTTGGCACCTGCCACCCACCAAACAGAGGATGTGCCACCGACACCACCACCTGTGTCACCAAGCATCTCCATCATGTCACACGGCAGCGTTCAGCTCTCCATCTCACAAACCTTGGAGAGAAAGCGTAAATTCCCACCTAGCCACCCTCGAGCCCTGGGCCTGAATGCCAGCATTTCTAAACTACTGGCCTTTGAAATGCTGTCATTCAGGCTGGTGGACACAGACAGCTTCAAACAGCTGATGTCCATGGCTGTCCCACAGTATGTTGTTCCCAGACGCCACTACTTCTCTAAGACAGCCGTGCCTTCCCTGCACAACCAAGTATCCGATAAAATTAAGTGTGCACTGCGCAACGCCATCTGTGGCAAGGTCCACCTACCACAGATACGTGGACCAGTAAGCACGGCCAGGGACACTATATCTCCCTAACTGCACACTGGGTAAATGTAGTGGCGGCTGGGCCCCAGGCGGAGAGTTCCTTGGCGCATGTCCTTCTGCCGCCAAGGATCGCAGGGCATCATTCTTTGCCTCCTGTAGCCTCCTCCTCCTACTCGGCTTCCTCCTCCTCTGCTTCCACCAGCTCATCCAGTCAGCCACATACCTTCACCACCAACTTCAGCACAGCCCAGGGTAAACGTCAGCAGGCCATTCTGAAACTAATATGTTTGGGGGACAGGCCCCACACCGCGCAGGAGTTGTGGCGGGGTATTGAACAACAGACCGACGAGTGGTTTCTGCCGGTGGGCCTCAAGCCCGGCCTGGTGGTGTGCGATAAAGGGCGAAATCTCGTCGCAGCTCTGGGACTAGCCGATTTGACGCACATCCCTTGCCTGGCGCATGTGCTGAATTTGGTGGTGCAGAGGTTCATTCACAACTACCCCGACATGTCAGAGCTGCTGCATAAAGTGCGGGCCGTCTGTGCGCGCTTCTGTCGTTCGCATCCTGCCGATGCTCGCCTGTCTGCGCTACAGCGTAACTTCGGCCTTCCCGCTCACCGTCTCATATGCGTCATGCCCACCAGGTGGAACTCCACCTTGCACATGCTGGAGAGACTGTGCGAGCAGCAGCAGACCATAGTGGAGTTTCAGCTGCAGCACGCACGGGTCAGTCGCACTGCGGAACAGCACCACTTCACCACCAATGAATGGGCCTCCATGCGAGACCTGTGTGCCCTGTTGCGCTGTTTCGAGTACTCTACCAACCTGGCCAGTGGCGATGACACTGTTATCAGCGTGACGATACCACTTCTATGTCTCCTTGTGAAAACGCTTAGGGCGATGATGGAAGAGGAGGTGGCCCAGGAGGAGGAGGAGGAGGAGGAGGATGAGGGGTCATTTTTACCACTTTCAGGCCAGTCTGTTAGACGTGGCTCAGAGGGAGTTTTTTTGCAACAGCAGAGGCCAGGTACAAATGTGGCCAGCCAGGGCCCACTACTGGAGGACGAGGAGGATGAGGATGAGGAGGAGGTGGAGGAGGATGAGGATGAAGCAGGTTTACAGAGTGGTGGCACCCAACACAGCTCAGGCCCATCACTGGTGCGTGGCTGGGGGGATACGGAGGACGATGACGATACGCCTCCCACAGAGGACAGCTTGCCCTTACCTCTGGGGAGCCTGGCACACATGAGCGACTACATGCTGCAGTGCCTGCGCAACGACAGCAGAGTTGCCCACATTTTAACGTGTGCGGACTACTGGGTTGCCACCCTGCTGGATCCCCGGTACAAAGACAATGTGCCCACCTTACTTCCTGCACTGGAGCGTGATAGGAAGATGGTACGCTGGTAGACGCGCTCCTGAGAGCATTCCCAAATGTCACAGGGGAACAGGTGGAAGCCCAAGGCAAAGGCAGAGGAGGAGCAAAGTTTCCTGGGAAAAGGGAATATGCAAAATAAATGTGGAGCCCCAGTTATGAGTCTACAACACAATGAAAGCCAGATATCCCTCAAAGGAAGGAAAACTAAGCAAAGGGGTGTCTCCATTACAGAGATCACCAAATCCACCATATTAAGTGGCCCCTATGTCAAGATCCCGCTTTTTTTACAAGCTTTAAGGATGTGACGGGGAAAACCTAAGCCAGTTATCCATCCACAGACAGCTGTTTCGGGGTGTTGCCCCTCATCAGTGCGGAGTAGGATTCTGGCTAACCAGGAGCAATGCCTCGGAGACCACCCAAACACAACAATAGCTGTTTTCAGGGAGACCAGCTACAAAAAACACAGTGGAGCCTCACTTAAGAGTCTCAACACAGCAATCCGAAGTGCAAAGCTTCCTTAGAAACAGGAATATGCAAAATAAATGTGGAGCCCCAGTTATGGGTCTACAACACAATGAAAGCCAGATATCCCTCAAAGGAAGGAAAACCAAGCAAAGGGGTGTCTCCATTACAGAGATCACCAAATCCACCATATTAAGTGGCCCCTATGTCAAGATCCCGCTTTTATATTAGGCTGTTTTTTGTAGCTGGTCTCCCTGAGATCAGCTATTGTTGTGTTTGGGTGGTCTCCGAGGCATTGCTCCCGGTTAGCTAGAATCGTGGAGGTGGAGGTGGAGGTGGAGGTGGAGGTGGAGGTGGAGGTGGAGGTGGATGAAGATGAAGCTGAAGCAGGAGCAGAAGCAGGTTTACAGCGTGGTGGCACCCGACACAGCTCAGGCCCATCACTGGTGCGTGGCTGGGGGGGATACGGAGGACGATGACGATACGCCTCCCACAGAGGACAGCTTGTCCTTACCTCTGGGGAGCCTGGCACACATGAGCGACTACATGCTGCAGTGCCTGCGCAATGACAGCAGAGTTGCCCACATTTTAACGTGTGCGGACTTCTGGATTGCCACCCTGCTGGATCCCCGGTACAAAGACAATGTGCCCACCTTACTTCCTGCACTGGAGCGTGATAGGAAGATGCGCAAGTACAAGCGCACGCTGGTAGACGCGCTCCTGAGAGCATTCCCAAATGTCACAGGGGAACAGGTGGAAGCCCAAGGCGAAGGCAGAGGAGGAGCAAGAGGTCGCCAACACAGCTGTGTCACGGCAAGCTCCTCTGAGGGCAGGGTTAGCATTGCAGAAATGTGGAAAAGTTTTGTCTCCACGCCACAGCTAACTGCACCACCACCTGATACGGAACGTGTTAGCAGGAGGCAGCATTTCACTAACATGGTTGAACAGTACGTCTGCACACCCCTCCACGTACTGACTGATGGTTCGCCCCATTCAACTTCTGGGTCTCCAAATTGTCCACATGGGCAGAGTTAGCATTTTATGCCATTACTGACAAACGCAGCCGCCTGTCCACAGCCAACGTGGACAAGCTAACGTTCATAAAAATGAACCAGGCATGGATCCCACAGGACCTGTGCCTCCCTTGTGCAGAATAGACATTTATAACTGCCTCCCCCTAAACCATGTATTCTTGTACTCCGGGGCAGTTCTGTATTGAATCCTCATTTTTTTAACTTTACCATGATCTTGCGGTGCAACCCAAAGTTGAATGAACCTCTCCTCTGTCTGGGTGGTGGGGCCGAAATAACTGAAAGTGGCCTTCTTCAGTGTTGGGTGTAATGACGCCTTATTCCTTACTGTGGGACCTCTCTCCTCTGTCTGCGTGCTGGGCCGAAATAACTGAAAGTGGCCTTCTCCAGTGGTGGGTGATATGACGCATGATTCCTTGCTGTGGGACCTCTCTCCTCTGTCTGTGTGCTGAGGCCTAAATAACTGAAAGTGGCCTTCTCCAGTGGTGGGTCATAAGACACCTTATTCCTTGCTGTGGGACCTCTCTCCTCTGTCTGGGTGCTGGGGCCGAAATAACTGAAAGTGGCCTTCTCCAGTGGCGGGTGATATGACGCCTTATTCCTTGCTGTGGGACCTCTCTCCTCTGTCTGGGTGCTGGGGCCGAAATAACCGAAAGTGGCCTTCTCCAGTGGTGGGTGATATGACGCCTTATATCTTGCTGTGGGACCTCTCTCCTCTGGGTGCAGGGCCAAAAATAACTGAAAGTGGCCTTATCCAGTGGTGGGTGATATGACGCATGATTCCTTGCTGTGGGACCTCTCTCCTCTGTCTGGGTGCTGGGCCGAAATAACTGAAAGTGGCCTTCTCCAGTGGTGGGTGACATGACGCATGATTCTCGGTTATGGGACCTCTCTCCAATTGATCTTGGTTAATTTTTATTTATTTTATTTTATTTTAATTAATTTCCCTATCTACATTTGTTTGCAGGGCATTTACCTACATTTTGCTGCCTTTTGCAGCCCTCTAGCCCTTTCCGGGAGTCTTTTACAGGCTTTTTAGTGCCTAAAAGTTCGGGTCCCCATTGACTTCAATAGCTGATCTCAGGGAGACCAGCTACAAAAAACACAGCGGAGCCTCACTTAAGAGTCTCAACACAGCAATCCGAAGTGCAAAGTTCCCTGGGAAAAGGGAATATGCAAAATAAATGTGGAGCCCCAGTTATGGGTCTACAACACAATGAAAGCCAGATATTCCTCAAAGGAAGGAAAACCAAGCAAAGGGGTGTCTCCATTACAGAGATCACCAAATCCACCATATTAAGTGGCCCCTATGTCAAGATCCCACTTTTTTTACAAGCTTTAAGGATGTGACGGGGAAAACCTAAGCCAGTTATCCATCCACAGACAGCTGTTTCGGGGTGTTGCCCCTCATCAGTGCGGAGTAGGATTCTGGCTAACTGGGAGCAATGCCTCGGAGACCACCCAAACACAACAATAGCTGTTTTCAGGGAGACCAGCTACAAAAAACACAGTGGAGCCTCACTTAAGAGTCTCAACACAGCAATCCGAAGTGCAAAGCTTCCTTGGAAACAGGAATATGCAAAATAAATGTGGAGCCCCAATTATGGGTCTACAACACAATGAAAGCCAGATATCCCTCAAAGGAAGGAAAACCAAGCAAAGGGGTGTCTCCATTACAGAGATCACCAAATCCACCATATTAGGTGGCCCCTATGTCAAGATCCCGCTTTTTTATTAGGCTGTTTTTTGTAGCTGGTCTCCCTGAGATCAGCTATTGTTGTGTTTGGGTGGTCTCCGAGGCATTGCTCCCGGTTAGCTAGAATCCTACTCCGCACTGATGAGGGGCAACACCCTGAAACAGCTGTCTGTGGATGGATAACTGGCTTAGGTTTTCCCTGTCACATCCTTAAAGCTTGTAAAAAAAGCGGGATCTTGACATAGGGGCAACTTAATATGGTGGATTTGGTGATCTCTGTAATGGAGACACCCCTTTGCTTGGTTTTCCTTCCTTTGAGGGATATCTGGATTTTATTGTGTTGTAGACCCATAACTGGGGCTCCACATTTATTTTGCACATTGACTTCAATGGGGTTCGGGTTCGGGATAAAGTTCGGGTCGAGTTCGGATCCCGAACCCGAACATTTTCGGGAAGTTCGGCTGAACTTCTCAAACCCGAACATCAAGGTTTTTGCTCATCTCTATTTCCTTACTCAGAAATGAAAGTTTTAAAGAACAGGAAATTAAGTCCCGGTTCCGCAGCACAAAGGAAACAAATCCGGGGTATGAGGCTCTTGGCAAGAGTCCTAGCTTACAAGGGTGAAGTGTTGGTGATCTCCAGGGGCCACAGGCAGAATTGAAGATGCTATGGCTGCTTGCGTACAGGCTGAGGGCCCCCTCAGACTAGATGATGTGTGCAGAGCAGAGAAATCTAGAAGCCATTGATTTTACACCTTTTATTACGTCTTAGAAGCTTATAACTTACAGAAAAGATTCCCACTCCGAGGAGCTTACATTCTATAGAGAGGAATTCCACCCCGCACCCCACCCCCCACTCCTAGGAGCTTACATTCTATAGAGAGGACTTCCACTACGCACCCCCCCCCTCTCCTAGGAGCTTACATTCTATAAAGAGGACTTCCACCCCGCACCCCACCCCCCGCTCCTAGGAGCTTACATTCTATAGAGAGGACTTCCACTACGCACCCCAACCCCTGCTCCTAGGAGCTTACATTCTATAGAGAGGACTTCCACCCCGCACCCCACCCCCCGCTCCTAGGAGCTTACATTATATAGAGAGGAATTCCACCCCGCACCCCACCCCCCGCTCCTAGGAGTTTACATTCTATAGAGAGGACTTCCACCCCGCACCCCCCCCCCCTGCTCCTAGGAGCTTTCATTCTATAAAGAGGACTTCCACCCCGCACCCCACCCCCCCTCCTAGGAGCTTACATTCTATAGAGAGGACTTCCACCCCGCACCCCACCCCCCACTCCAAGGAGCTTACATTCTATAAAGAGGACTTCCACCCCGCATCCCACCCCCCCTCCTAGGAGCTTACATTCTATAGAGAGGACTTCCACCCCGCACCCCACCCCCCGCTCCTAGGAGCTTACATTCTATAAAGAGGACTTCCACCCCGCATCCCACCCCCCGCTCCTAGGAGCTTATAATCAACGGAAAGTAACAATCTTAATCTTGCTCTTGGCTTTTTGTTGTGTTCGTGACGATGTCTGATGATGATGGCGATGTCTTGCGGTGATGATGTCTTGCGTTGATGAGGTCTTGCGGTGATGAGGTCTTGCGGTGATGATGTCTTGCGGTGATGATGTCTTGCGGTGATGATGTCTTGCGGTGATGATGATGTCTTGCGTTGACGGCGAGGTCTTGCGGTGATGATGTCTTGCAGTGATGATGTCTTGCGGTGATGATGATGTATTAGAGTTATGGTGATTTCTTGCGGTGATTATGATGTCTTACGTTGATGGCGAAGTCTTGCGGTGATTATGTCTTGCGGTGATGATGATGTCTTGTGGTGATGGCGATGTCTTGCGATGATGATGATATCTTGCAGTGATGACAATGTTCTCAGCAGATCGCGATGTCTTGCGATGACGATGTCTTGCGATGACGATGTCTTGCGATGATGATGTCTTGCGATGATGATGATGTCTTGCAGTGATGATGATGTCTTGCAGTGATGATGATGTCTTATGACGATGGCTTCAGAAAAATTTACAAAAAATAGAGAAATTTGTCCCATTTGCTGCCATCCTGTGACTACCTCCGCCCCCGCCTTAGTAGTGAGACCTGGTTTGGATAGTGCGGTGTGTAACGGCAATATTTTTCTCTCTCTTTGACGTACAGGAAAGCCATGTGATTTCTGTCCTGTGTTCTCTGCACCCACCAGTTCTGAACAAAGGCTAAGTGTTTTCTATGCAGCGCCTCCGCAGGACACCTGAGGAATTACATCTACTGCATTATACCCCACCGCCCCCGTATTCCCCTATAGAGCGTATAGATCATACTGTAGATAACATGCTGGTTATATATCTATCATACAGATCATACTTCTACATATATCATCCTTATTACACCTACCGGACATGTGGAGGGTTCAGGCTTATTCTTTGTGGCTGAAATGAAAGAAGACATCACATGTATCATGACAGCGTCCATACATACATATACGTACCACATACACAGAACTGGAGATGGACTTAAAGGCTTACAATCTAGTCTGACATCATTCATACATACCCTGCTCGAGGAGCGGACAATCTGCAATTACTTGTGACGATGATGATTGAAGATTACTTGCGATTACTTTCAATTACTTGTAATTTCTTTTTCGATTACTTGGATTACTTGAAATTACTTGGATTACTTACGATGTCTTGAGATATGTGGAAAAAAGGAGATAAAAACTCATCATGACCATGATTGGGTAGATCAGGAGGACATCACATGTATCACGACACGTATGTACAGATGATGATAGACATGTGACCTCACATACACATACAGTACATACATGTCTCGTCTAGGCTGCTCCCTGGACCACGCAGATCGCCTTCCTCCCCACAAATGAGCAGCCTCAGCCAAGTGAGCCCCTTTTATACCTCTGTGATGTCACAATGGGGGTGATGCTGAGATCTGATTGGCCGATGAAATGCTGTGATGTCATAGAGTGATAACGTGGTCTCTAGACAAGTCCAGGCATGTCTCTACCATAATAATATAATGTACGCGGTGCTTTTAGACTTGCCCAGACATGTTTTTACCCTATGTCGCTATATGGGAGGCAGTACGTAGTATGAGAGGCGTGTCATACACTCATGCGCATATGCTTTTAGACCTGCCCAGTAGTGTTGAGCACGAATATTCGAATAGCAAATTTTTATCGCGAATACCGGCACTTCGCTAATTTGCGAATATTTTGAATATAGCGCTATAAATTCGCTATTTCGAATATTCGTTTTTTTTTTGTTTTTTTTTGTTATATTTTTTTCTTTCCCACTTCCCAAAAGTAGTTCTTACCTGTCCTGAGGATTCCTGGCTTCCTGGCTGCTCTAGTCAGTGCCCGTTGCCGCTTCTGCCGACTTCCGTGCTCATGGAGCGTCCCCATCACCATGGGAACGTCTCCATATACTAAAATGTACTGTCGGATTTCAGAATTACGTTGAAATCGCAATGCGATTAATTCAAGTTATATTAATCGCATTGTGATTACAACTTAGCACTGCTATCTTACATAGGCTAGAATTAACGAATATGGAATATAGCAGCAGTGCTAAGTTGAAATCGCAATGCGATTACTCCAAGTTACATTAATCGCATTGCGATTTCAATTAGCACTGCTATAATATATTCCATATTCATTAACTTCGTTAATTCTAGCAAGCTGACCTATTATAAACCCAGCTCGAAGTTGAAATCGCAATGCGATTAATATAACTTGAAGTAATCGCATAGCGATTTCAACAGACATGGTTTACAATGGTTGCTAAAACGAAGATGGAGAATACTTTGTTATCTTCGTTTTGAGGAATATGACGAATACATTCGTCATATTCTCTAATTCTACCAAGCCAACCATAGTAAACCAGGTCTAAGTAGAAATCGCAATGCGATTAATTCAAGTTATATTAATCGCATTGCGATTTCAACGTAATTTGCAAATCCGACAGTACATTTTAGTATGGAGACGTTCTTGGCTTGGTAGAATTAGCGAATATGACGAATGTATTCGTCATATTCCTCATAAGGAAGATAACGAAGTATTCTACATCTTCGTTTTAGCAACCTATTCGTCAACTTCGCTAATTCTAGCAATCAAATAGGAGGGTTGACTATAGAGACAGCTGTGTTTAATTCGCTATGCGATTATATAATTTTTTTTAATAAATAGTATAATTATAATAATTATCAAGTAATATAATTATTCTATTAAAAAAAGCTAAGTAATATAATCGCATAGCGAATTAAACACAGCTTCTCTATAGTCAACCCTCCTATTTGATTGCTAGAATTAGCGAAGTTGACGAATAGGTTGCTAAAACGAAGATGGAGAATACTTTGTTATCTTCGTTTTGAGGAATATGACGAATACATTCGTCATATTCGTCATCTTCGCTATAATTCTAGATATGAAACCAATAGGAAAGTAGCCTAAGCTAAAATCGCAATACACGATTATTTAAATCGCATATTAATCGCGATAACTAGAATAATGACGAATATTCGATTTAGACGAATATGAAACGAATATTCTTTCCAATATTCGCGAATTTCGTCTAAATCGAAAATGGCACCTGCCGCTCATCACTACTGCCCAGACACATTATTACCCCATGTCGCTGTATGGGAGGCTGTACGTAGTCGTCATATCATACACTCAGACGCATATGCAGACAGAATGCGTTTCAAAGCCTCGAAGAAGTCGGGCAGTTTTTAATAAAAACCGTGTAAATTTTTTTTTTATAGGAACCCCCAAATAGTGCCAATCAATCCATCATCTCATCCCTCAAAAGATAATACCCTACATAGGACAATAGCCCAAAAAAAAAAAAATTACTCTCAGACTACGGAGACATTAACCCCTTAGGCCTCTTGCACACGGGCGTCATGTTTGACGCCCGGATAAGATGCGGGTGCGTTGCGGGAATCGCCGCGATTTTTCCGCGCGTGTGCTAACGTTTGTAGTGCGTTGAGCACGCGCGTGAAAAAATCCGCATGCTTGGTACCCAGACCCGAAGTCAGACTTCATCACTGAAGTCTGGTTTCGGGATGAGTATTCTGTATGTGTAATTATTTTCCTTTAGAACATAGTTATAAGGGAAAATAATCGCATTCTAATTACAGAATGCAATGTTCCCCGGGCTTTAAAGGGTTAAAAATAATAAAGAGTTAACTTACCTTCTCCCATTGCAGCGCAGAGCCTCAGAACGTCGTCTCTCTGATAGTTTGGCTGCTTGAGGACCTGTGGTGACGTCACAGGGTCACATGGTCCAATCATAGAAGCATTTGAGTGGACCATGTGACCCATGTGATCCTGTGACATCACGGCAGGTCCTTCATCGAACATCTGTTGTTCGATGAAGGACCTGCCGTGATGTCACAGGATCACATGGGTCACATGGTCCACTCAAATGCTTCTATGATTGGACCATGTGACCCTGTGACGTCACCACAGGTCCTCAAGCAGCCAAACTATCAAGAGAGACGACGTTCTGGGGCTCTGCGCACAATGGGAGAAGGTAAGTTAACTCTTTATTATTTTTAACCCTTTAAAGCTCGGGAACATTGCATTCTGTAATTAGAATGCGATTATTTTCCTTATAACTATGTTATAAAGGAAAATAATAACGATCGGGTCCCCATCCCGATCGTATCCTAGCAACCATGCGGGAAAATCGCAACGCATCCGCACATGATTGCGGATGCTTGCGATTTTCCGCATCCCCATTCACTTCTATGGGGCCTGCGTTGCGTGAAAATCGCAGAATATAGAACATGCTGCGATTTTCACGCAACGCAAAAGTGATGCGTGAAAATCACCGCTCATGTGCACAGCCCCATAGAACTGAATGGGTCAGGATTCAGTGCGGGTGCAATGCGTCCTCCTCACGCATTGCACCCGCGCGGAAAACTCGCCCGTGTGAAAGGGGCCTTAAGGACTCAGCCCTATTTCACCTAAAGGACTTGGCCATTTTTTGCAAATCTGATCACTGTCACTTTATGTGGTGATAACTTTAAAACGCTTTTACTTATCCAGGCCATTTTGAGACTGTTTTTTCATCACATATTGTACTTCATGACACTGGTAAAATTAAGTCGAAAATTTTTATTTTTATTTATAAAAAAATATCAAATTTATCAAAAATTTTGAAAAAT
Organism: Bufotes viridis; assembly: GCA_033119425.1. Lineage (NCBI taxonomy): Eukaryota > Metazoa > Chordata > Amphibia > Anura > Bufonidae > Bufotes > Bufotes viridis. The sequence goes on along the minus strand of CM065591.1, from coordinate 45,338,027 downwards.
TAGCAATTTTCCAAGTTTCAATTTCTCTACTTCTATAATTCATAGTAATACCGCCCAAAAAAGTTATTGATTTACATTCCCCATATGTCTACTTCATGTATCGATCATTTTGGGAATGCCATTTTATTTTTTGGGGACGTTACAAGGCTTAGAAGTTTAGAAGCAAATCTTGAAATTTTTCAGAAATTTTCAAAAACCCACTTTTTAGGGACCAGTTCAGGTCTGAAGTCACTTTGTGAGGCTTACATAATAGAAACCATCCAAAAATGACCACATTCTAGAAACTACACCCCTCAAGGTATTCAAAACTGATTTTACAAACGTCATTAACACTTTAGGTTTTCCACAAGAGTTTATGGCAAATGGAGATAAAATTTCAGAATTTAGATGTTTTGGAAAATTTTCCGTTTGAATCCATTTTTTCCAGTAACAAAGCAAGGGTTAACAGCCAAACAAAACTCAATTTTTATTGCCCGGTTCTGTAGTTTTCAGAAACACCCCATATGTGGGCGTAAACTGCTGTATGGCCAAACGGCAGGGCACAGAAGTAAGGGAACGCCATATGGTTTTTGGAAGGCGGATTTTGCTGGACTGGATTTTTGACACCATGTCCCATTTGAAGCCCCCCGATGCACCCCTAGAGTAGAATCTCCAAAAAAGTGACTCCATCTAAGAAAGTACACCCCTCAAGGTATTCAAAACCAGTTTTACAAACTTTGTTAACCCTTTAGGTGTTCCACAAGAGTTATTGGCAAATGGAGATGAAATTTCGGAATTTCTATTTTCTGTTACCTTGCCTCAAAAAAAGTGTAATATAGAGCAACCAAAAATCATATTTACCCTAAAATAATACAAACAAAACTGCCAACTTATCCCGTACTTTCCAAAATGGGGTCACTTTTTTGGAGTTTCTACTGTAGGGGTGCATCAGGGGGCTTCAAATGGGACATGGTGTCAAATAACCAGTCCAGCAAAATCTGCCTTCCAAAAACCATATGGCGTTCCCTTCCTTCTACGCCCTGCCGTTTGGCCATACAGCAGTTTACGACCACATATGGGGTGTTTCTGCAAACTAGAGAATCGGGGCAATATATATTGAGTTTTGTTGGCTGTTAACCCTTGCTTTTTTACTGGAAAAATTGATTAAAATGGAAAATTTGCAAAAAAATAGCTATTTTCGGACCGTTTTTATTTTTTGTTATTAACATCGTTGAACTGACAGGTTAGATTGTGTGCTATTTCTATAGAGCAGGTTGCTACGGACGCGGCAATACAAATATGGCTACTTTTTGGGGATTTTGTTTCAGTTTTATATAATACAGCATTTTTGAAAAAAATTATTTTTTTAGTGTCTTCACATTCTGAAAGCCATATATTTTTTTTATTTTTTGGGCGACTGTCTTATGTAGGGGCTCATTCTTTGCGGGATGAGATGGTAGTTTGATTGGAACTATCTTGGGGTGTATATGACATTTTGGTCGCCTGCTATTACACTTTTTGTGATGTAAGGTGACAAAAATGGCTCTTGACACCGTATTTTTTTTTTTTTTTTGTGTTCACCTGAGGGGTTCGGTGATGTGTTATTTTTATAGAGCAGGTTACGACGGATGCGCCGATACCAAATATGTATACTTTTTATTTAAGTTTTACACAATATTATCATTTTTTAAAACAAAACAAATCATGTTTTAGTGTCTCCATAGTCTGAGAGCCCTATTTTTCTTTTTTTGGGGGGTGATTGTCCTATGTGGGGTATCATTTTTTGCGGGATGAGATGACGGTTTGATTAGCACTATTTTTGGGTGCATATAACTTTTTGATCGCTTGTTATTACAGTTTTTGAGATGTGAGGTGACAAATGTTTTTTTTTTACATTGTTTTTATTTTATTTTTTTAACAGTATTTACCTGAGGGATTAGATAATGTGATATTTTTATAGAGCAGGTTTTTACAGACGCGGCGATACATAATATGTATACTTTTTATTTATTTATTTTACTTTAACACAGTAATAGCATTTTAGAAAAAAAAAATTATGTTTTAGTGTCTCCATAGTCTGAGAGCCATATTTTTTTATTTTTTTGGGCGATTGTCCTATATAAGGACTCATTTTTTGCGGGATGAGATGGCGGTTTTATTGGTACTATTTTGGGAGGCATATGCCTTTTTGATCACTTGGTATTACACTTTTTGTGATGCAAGGTGACAAAAAATGGCTTTTTTACACCTTTTTTTGTGATTTGTTTTACGGTATTTGCGTGAGGGGTTAGTTCACGTGATATTTTTTTAGAGGAGATTTTTACAGACGCGGCAATACCTAATATGTGTAGTTTATTTTGTTTTTTTTTTTCATTTTTATTCAGTGATATGTATTTTTCAGATTTTTACTTTTTTTTTCACTTTTTTGAAATTTTTTTGACCCAGACCCATTTGGTTCTTGTAGATCCAGTGGATCTGGTGTCTATATAATACAGAACAGTACACTATATAGTGTACTGCACTGTATTTTTTTACTTTGCACAGTCTGGTCAGACTTCTGCCTTTAGCAGAAGTCTGACCAGAGTAACTATACCATGGCAAGCAGGACGCTTCTGAAAGCGTCCTGCTGCCATGGTAACCATCACCCACTGCCATTACAGAGCAGCGGGTGATGGGAAGAGAGGTGAGCTCCCTCCCTCTACTATCCTATCCCATCGGGGGGGCTGCAAAGGTACGGCAGCCCCCCGATGGGAGAGGGAGGGAGCTCCCTCCATGTTAACACCTTCTATACAGATAGAAGATATACTATATATAGAAGGGGTTAAACTGCTGATATCTGCAGCACACCCCCTGCTATACCCACTAGACACCAGGGAAATGCATTGAAAGGAGGCGGGCGGGGGATCGCAATTGCGATCCCGCCTGCCGCACCGCCCACCCGCAGCACCGCCCGCAAATCCCCCCCCCCTGCACCGCCCGGGGGGACACTAAGATGGCGGGGTGCAGGGGGGGGTTAAAATTTACAATAAGGGGCAGATTTTAGTCTCTGATCCCCGCGGTCACAGACCGCGGGGATCAGAGACTACACATAGCGCAACAAACTGAGGTCTGAATTGACCTGCGGTTTGTTGCGATCGCCGACACGGGGGGGCACAGGACCCCACTCGGCATTGTCACAGGATGCCTGCTGAATGATTTCAGCAGGCATCCTGTTCCGATCACTGCCACGTGCGCAGCGGTGATCGGAACTTCTCAGGGCGTACATGTACGCCCTGCGACCTTAAGAGGTTAAAACATGATTAATTTTTTTGTTTCAAAAATTATATTATTGTGTAAAACCAAAATAGATAAAAAGTATACATATTATGTATCACCGTGTCCGTAACAACCTGCTCTATGAAAATAACACATGAACTAACCCCTCAGGTGAACACAGCAAAATATATATATAAATACGGTGTCAAAAGCCATTTTTGTCACCTTACATCCCAAAAAATAAAATAGCAAGCAACCAAAATGTCATATGCACCCCAATATAGTTCCAATCAAACCGACATCTAATCCCGCAAGAAATGAGACCCTAGATAAGACAGTCGCCCAAAAAATATAAAAAAATATGGCTTTTAGAATGGGGAGACACTAAAAAATATTTTTTTCACAAATGCTTTATTATAAAAAAACAAAAAGTAGTCATATTTGGTATTGTCACGTCCGTAACAACCTGCTCTATAGAAATAGCACATTATCTAACCTGTCAGATCAACTGTGTAAATAACAAAAAATAAAAACGGTCCCAAAACAGCTATTTTTTTCAAATTTTCCATTTTAATCCATTTATTCCAGTAACAAAGCAAGAGTTAACAGCCAAACAAAACTCAATATTTATTGCCCTGATTTTTTAGTTTGCAGAAACAGCCCATATGTGGTTTTAAACCACTGTACTGGCACACGGAGGGGCGTAGAAGGAAGGGAACGCCATATGGTTTTTGGAAGGCAGATTTTCAAAACTGATTTTACAAACTTTGTTAACCCTTTAGATGTTCCACAAAAGTTATTGGCAAATGGAGGTGTAATTTCAGAATTTCTTTTTTTTTTTTGCCTTGCCTCAAAAAAGTGTAATATAGAGCAACCAAAAATCATATTTACCCTAAAATAGTACCAACAAAACTGCCACCTTATCCTGTAGTTTCCAAAATGGGGTAACTTTTTTGAGTTTCTATTCTAGGGTTGCATCAGGGGGGCTTCAAATGGGACATGGTGTCTAAAAACCAGTCCAGTAAAATCTGCCTTCCAAAAACCATATGGCGTTCCCTTCATTTTGTGCCCTGCCGTTTGGCCATACAGCAGTTTACGACCACATATGGGGTGTTTCTGCAAACTACAAAATCAGGGCAATAAATATTGAGTTTCGTTTGGCTGTTAACCCTTGCTTTGTTACTGAAAAAAATTGAGTTTTTTTGGAATTAGTGGGGCTTCAAATGGGACATAGTGTCTTAAAACCAGACCAGCAAAATCTGCCTTCCAAAAACCACATGGCGCTCCTTTCCCTCTACGCCCTGCCGTGTGCCCCCACAGTAGTTTATGACCACAACTGGAGTGTTTCTATAAACTACAGAATCAGGGCAATAAATATTGAGTTTTGTTTAGCTTTTAACCCTTGCCTGGAGACTTGAAAAAATTTATTAAAATGGAAAATTTTCCCAAAAAATAGAAATACGGAAATTTTGTCTCCATTTTCTATTAACTCTTGTGGAACACCTAAAGCGTTAACAACGTTTGTAAAATCAGTTTTGAATACCTTGAGGGATGTAGTTTCTAGAATGGGGTCATTTTTGGGTGGTTTCTATTATGTAAGCCTCACAAACTGATTTCAAACATGAACTGGTCCCTAAAAAGTGGGTTTTTGAAAATTTTCAAGATTTGCTTCTAAACTTCTAAGCCTTGTAACGTCCCCAAAAAATAAAATGGCATTTCCATAATTATCCAAACATGAAGTAGACATACGGGGAATGTAAATTAATAATTTTTTTTGGCGGTATTACTATGTATTATAAAAATAGAGAAATTGATACTTGGAAAATTGCAAGTATTTGGTAAATTTGGTATCTTTTTTTATAAATAAAAATACATTTTTTTTACTCCATTTTACCAGTGTCATGAAGTACAATATGTGATGAAAAACAATCTCAGAATA
>CM065591.1:45296170-45332354 GCA_033119425.1 Bufotes viridis | reverse complement strand
ATTTCCTCGTTGGTTTGTTACAATCCGAAGGCCTACTTCTACTTTTTCTGTTCATTTCAGTAAAAAAAAATATATATATTTTTAAAAGAAAATTTAAAAAATTATAAAAGAAATATATATATATTTTTTTTTGGTGTTTCAGTCCTATGTTTGCAGTTAGTTAGACCGGCCTGCTTTACTTCTGGTTCATATTCACTCAGATTGGTCCCTTGCCCCAGTTAACCAAATAGCTTTTCAGTGGCCCAATAGAGTACGTTTCCTACTATATTTTTACAAATCCTTCATTTGTCAAGATGAGGGTCTTCTCTTAGCGAACTGCAAGGCCTCTGGCTCTTCGTTGTCTCCCATCTGTTCAAATTCACAGATGATTAATGTTTATTTATGCACGTGGTTCGCTTCACTAATGTCTATGCATATCCCATCGGGTCTGGCTCACATTTAATTACTTATCGTCACTGTAAAGTCATTCAGCTCAGTCTCATGGCTTCGAGGGGTCTCATGGCTTCGGGGCCCGATGATCACTCGGCCTCATGGCTCCGGGTGGCCCTTTGATCGTCCTTCATGTTGTTCGTTAGGGGTACCATATGGTTGTAGGCTGTTTAGTGTCTTAGGTTCCCTGTCAGAGGGGTTCATGGTTACGCGAGTTCTCAAGTCATACTGGTGCTGCATAAGTGCTTTATTAAAAGAAGAAAAAAATAATAAAAATCTGCCATTAGTCTCGCATGTATGGCTCCGCCATTAGTCTCCCACACATGACTTCTCCGTTTATGTTTTACTCACATGACTCCGCCATTAGAGTCTCACGCATGACTTCTCAGATTTAGAGTTACACATATGACTCCGCCATTTAAGTCTCTCAAGCAATGCTTCTCCGATTAAGTGTCCGCCATTAGAGTCCCTCACGCATGGCTTCTCTGTTTTACACACATCACTCTGCCATTAGAGTCTCTCACGCATGGCTTCTCCGATTTAGTGTTACACATATGACTCCACCATCAGAGTCTCTCACGCATGGCTTCTCCGTTTGTTTCACACACATGACTCCGCCATTAGAGTCTATCACGCATGGCTTCTCCGATTTAGTGTTACACATATGACTCCACCATCAGAGTCTCTCACGCATGGCTTCTCCAATTATGTGTTACACATATGACTCTGCCATTAGTCTCCCATGCATGGCTTCTCCGATTTAGTGTTGCACATATGACTCCGCCATCAGAGTCTCTCACGCATGGCTTCTCCAATTAAGTGTCCGCCATTAGAGTCTCTCACGCATGGCACTGCCATTAGAGTCTCTCACGCATGGCACTGCCATTAGAGTCTCTCACGCATGGCCCCGCCATTAGAGTCTCTCACGCATGGCTTCTCCAATTAAGTGTCCGCCATTAGAGTCTCTCACGCATGGTGTAACAGCACCGCGTACATTATATTATTATGGTAGAGACATGCCTGGACTTGTCTAGAGACCACGTTATCACTCTATGACATCACAGCATTTCATCAGCCAATCAGATCCTAGCATTACATTGGCCAATCAAATCCTAGCATTAAATCGGCCAATCAAATCACTGCATTATCACTCTATGACATCACAGCATTTCATCGGCCAATCAGATCTCAGCATCACCCCCATTATGACATCACAGAGGTATAAAAGGGCTCACTTGGCTGAGGCTGCTCATTTGTGGGGAGGAAGGCGATCTGCGTGGTCCAGGGGAGCAGCCTAGACGAGACATGTATGTACTGTATGTGTATGTGAGGTCACATGTCTATCATCATCTGTACATACGTGTCGTGATACATGTGATGTCCTCCTGATCTACCCAATCATAGTCATGATGAGTTTTTTATCTCCTTTTTTTCCACATATCGCAAGTAATCCAAGTAATTTCAAGTAATCCAAGTAATGAAGTAATTGAAAGTAATGGCAAGTAATCTTCAATCATCATCGTCACAAGTAATTGCAGATTGTACGCTCCTCGAGCAGGGTATGTATGAATGATGTCAGACTAGATTGTAAGCCTTTAAGTCCATCTCCAGTTCTGTGTATGTGGTACGTATATGTATGTATGGACGCTGTCATGATACATGTGATGTCTTCTTTCATTTCAGCCACAAAGAATAAGCCTGAACCCTCCACATGTCCGGTAGGTGTAATAAGGATGATATATGTAGAAGTATGATCTGTATGATAGATATATAACCAGCATGTTATCTACAGTATGATCGATACGCTCTATAGGGGAATACGGGGGCGGTGGGGTATAATGCAGTAGATGTAATTCCTCTGGTCTCCTGCGGAGGCGCTGCATAGAAAACACTTAGCCTTTATATAGAACTGGTGGGTGCAGAGAACACAGGACAGAAATCACATGGCTTTCCTGTACGTCAAAGAGAGAGAAAAATATTGGCGTTACACACCGCACTATCCAAACCAGGTCTCAATACTAAGGCGGGGGCGGAGGTAGTCACAGGATGGCAGCAAATGGGATAAATTTCTCTATTTTTTGTAAATTTTTCTGAAGCCATCGTCATAAGACATCGTCATCACTGCAAGACATCATCATCGCAAGACATCGTCATCGCAAGACATCATCATCGCAAGACATCGCGATCTGCTGAGAACATTGTCATCACTGCAAGATATCATCATCATCGCAAGACATCGCCATCACTGCAAGACTTCGCCATCAACGTAAGACATCATAATCACCGCAAGAAATCACCATAACTCTAATACATCATCATCACCGCAAGACATAATCACCGCAAGACTTCGCCATCAACGTAAGACATCATAATCACCGCAAGACATCATCACCGCAAGACATCACAGTCACTGCAAGACATCATCATCACCGCAAGACATCATCACCGCAAGACATCATCACCGCAAGACATCATCACCGCAAGACCTCACTGTCAACGCAAGACATCATCACCGCAAGACATCGCCATCATCATCAGACATCGTCACGAACACCACAAAAAGCCAAGAGCAAGATTAAGATTGTTACTTTCCGTTGATTATAAGCTCCTAGGAGCGGGGGGTGGGATGCGGGGTGGAAGTCCTCTCTATAGAATGTAAGCTCCTAGGAGCGGGGGTGGGATGCGGGGTGGAAGTCCTCTTTATAGAATGTAAGCTCCTAGGAGGGGGGGGGGGGGGGTGCAGGGTGGAAGTCCTCTCTATAGAATGTAAGCTCCTCGGAGCGGGGGGTGGGGTGCGGGGTGGAAGTCCTCTCTATAGAATGTAAGCTCCTCGGAGCGGGAATCTTTTCTGTAAGTTATAAGCTTCTAAGCCGTAATAAAAGGTGTAAAATCAATGGCTTCTCGATTTCTCTGCTCTGCACACATCATCTAGTCTGAGGGGGCCCTCAGCCTGTACGCAAGCAGCCATAGCATCTTCAATTCTGCCTGTGGCCCCTGGAGATCACCAACACTTCACCCTTGTAAGCTAGGACTCTTGCCAAGAGCCTCATACCCCGGATTTGTTTCCTTTGTGCTGCGGAACCGGGAATCAATCTCCTGTTCTTCACAACTTTCATTTCTGAGTAAGGAAATAGAGATGAGCAAAAACCTTGATGTTCGGGTTTGAGAAGTTCAGCCGAACTTCCCGAAAATGTTCGGGTTCGGGATCCAAACTCGACCCGAACCCCATTGAAGTCAATGTGCAAAATAAATGTGGAGCCCCAGTTATGGGTCTACAACACAATAAAAGCCAGATATCCCTCAAAGGAAGGAAAACCAAGCAAAGGGGTGTCTCCATTACAGAGATCACCAAATCCACCATATTAAGTGGCCCCTATGTCAAGATCCCGCTTTTTTTACAAGCTTTAAGGATGTGACAGGGAAAACCTAAGCCAGTTATCCATCCACAGACAGCTGTTTCAGGGTGTTGCCCCTCATCAGTGCGGAGTAGGATTCTAGCTAACTGGGAGCAATGCCTCGGAGACCACCCAAACACAACAATAGCTGATCTCAGGGAGACCAGCTACAAAAAACAGCCTAATAAAAAAGCGGGATCTTGACATAGGGGTCACTTAATATGGTGGATTTGGTGATCTCTGTAATGGAGACACCCCTTTGCTTGGTTTTCCTTCCTTTGAGGGATATCTGGCTTTCATTGTGTTGTAGACCCATAACTGGGGCTCCACATTTATTTTGCATATTCCCTTTTCCCAGGGAACTTTGCACTTCGGATTGCTGTGTTGAGACTCTTAATTGAGGCTCCGCTGTGTTTTTTGTAGCTGGTCTCCATAAGATCAGCTATTGTTGTGTTTGGGTGGTCTCCGAGGCATTGCTCCCGGTTAGCCAGAATCCTACTCCGCACTGATGAGGGGCAACTACCCGAAACAGCTGTCTGTGGATGGATAACTGGCTTAGGTTTTCCCCGTCACATCCTTAAAGCTTGTAAAAAAAGTGGGATCTTGACATAGGGGCCACTTAATATGGTGGATTTGGTGATCTCTGTAATGGAGACACCCATATCACCCACCACTGGAGAAGGCCACTTTCAGTTATTTCGGCCCAGCACCCAGACAGAGGAGAGAGGTCCCACAGCAAGGAATAAGGCGTCATAACACCCAACACTGAAAAAGGCCACTTTCAGTTATTTATTCCCCAGCACCCAGACAAAGGAGAGAGGTCCCACAGCAAGGAATCATGCGTCATATCACCCACCACTGGAGAATGCCACTTTCAGTTATTTAGGCTCCGGCGCCCAGATTGAGGAGAGAGGTCCCACAGCAAGCAATCATGCGTCATTTCACCCACCACCGGAGAAGGTCACTTTCAGTTATTTCGGCCCCACCACCCAGACAGAGGAGAGGTTCATTCAACTTTGGGTTGCACGGCAAGATCATGGTAAAGTTAAAAAAATGAGGATTCAATACAGAACTGCCCCGGAGTACAAGAATACATGGTTGAGGGGGAGGCAGTTATAAATGTCTATTCTGCACAAGGGAGGCACAGGTCCTGTGGGATCCATGCCTGGTTCGTTTTTATGAACGTTAGCTTGTCCACGTTGGCTGTGGACAGGCGGCTGCGTTTGTCAGTAATGGCATAAAATGCTAACTCTGCCCATGTGGACAATTTGGAGACCCAGAAGTTGAATGGGGCGAACCATCAGTCAGTACGTGGAGGGGTGTGCAGACGTACTGTTCAACCATGTTAGTGAAATGCTGCCTCCTGCTAACACGTTCCGTATCAGGTGGTGGGGCAGTTAGCTGTGGCGTGGAGACAAAACTTTTCCACATTTCTGCCATGCTAACCCTGCCCTCAGAGGAGCTTGCAGTGACACTGCTGCATTGGCGACCTCTTGCTCCTCCTCTGCCTTCGCCTTGGGCTTCCACCTGTTCCCCTGTGACATTTGGGAATGCTCTCAGGAGCGTGTCTACCAGCGTGCGCTTGTACTCGCGCATCTTCCTATCACGCTCCAGTGCAGGAAGTAAGGCGGGCACATTGTCTTTGTACCGGGGATCCAGCAGGGTGGCAACCCAGTAGTCCGCACACGTTAAAATGTGGGCAACTCTGCTGTCGTTGCGCAGGCACTGCAGCATGTAGTCGCTCATGTGTGCCAGGCTCCCCAGAGGTAAGGACAAGCTGTCCTCTGTGGGAGGCGTATCGTCATCGTCCTCCGTATCCCCCCAGCCACGCACCAGTGATGGGCCTGAGCTGTGTTGGGTGCCACCACGCTGTAAACCTGCTTCATCCTCATCCTCCTCCACCTCCTCCTCATCCTCCTCGTCCTCCAGTAGTGAGCCCTGGCTGGCCACATTTGTACCTGGCCTCTGCTGTTGAAAAAAACCTCCCTCTGAGCCACGTCTAACAGACTGGCCTGAAAGTAGTAAAAATGACCCCTCATCCTCCTCCTCCTCCTCCTCCTCCTGGGCCACCTCCTCTTCCATCATCGCCCTAAGCGTTTTCACAAGGAGACATAGAAGTGGTATTGTAACGCTGATAACAGTGTCATCGCCACTGGCCAGGTTGGTAGAGTACTCGAAACAGCGCTACAGGGCACACAGGTCTCGCATGGAGGCCAAGTCCTTGGTGGTGAAGTGGTGCTGTTTCGCAGTGCGACTGACGCGTGCGTGCTGCAGCTGAAACTCCACTATGGCCTGCTGCTGCTCGCACAGTCTCTCCAGCATGTGCAAGGTGGAGTTCCACCTGGTGGGCATGACGCATATGAGACGGTGAGCGGGAAGGCCGAAGTTACGCTGTAGCGCAGACAGGCGAGCATCGGCAGGATGCGAACGAAGGAAGCGCGCACAGACGGCCCGCACTTTATGCAGCAGCTCTGACATGTCGGGGTAGTTGTGAATGAACCTCTGCACCACCAAATTCAGCACATGCGCCAGGCAAGGGATGTGCGTCAAACCGGCTAGTCCCAGAGCTGCGACGAGATTTCGCCCATTATCGCACACCACCAGGCCGGGCTTGAGGCCCACCGGCAGAAACCACTGGTCGGTCTGTTGTTCAATACCCCGCCACAACTCCTGCACGGTGTGGGGCCTGTCCCCCAAACATATGAGTTTCAGAATGGCCTGCTGACGTTTACCCTGGGCTGTGCTGAAGTTGGTGGTGAAGGTATGTGGCTGACTGGATGAGCTGGTGGAAGCAGAGGAGGAGGAAGCCGAGTAGGAGGAGGAGGCAAAGAATGATGCCCTGCGATCCTTGGCGGCGGAAGGACGTGTGCCAAGGAACTCTCCGCCTGGGGCCCAGCCGCCACTACATTTACCCAGTGTGCAGTTAGGGAGATATAGCGTCCCTGGCCGTGCTTACTGGTCCACGTATCTGTGGTTAGGTGGACCTTGCCACAGATGGCGTTGCGCAGTGCACACTTAATTTTATCGGATACTTGGTTGTGCAGGGAAGGCACGGCTGTCTTAGAGAAGTAGTGGCGGCTGGGAACAACATACTGTGGGACAGCCATGGACATCAGCTGTTTGAAGCTGTCTGTGTCCACCAGCCTGAATGACAGCATTTCAAAGGCCAGTAGTTTACAACTGCTGGCAATCAGGCCCAGGGCTCGAGGGTGGCTAGGTGGGAATTTACGCTTTCTCTCCAAGGTTTGTGAGATGGAGAGCTGAACGCTGCCGTGTGACATGATGGAGATGCTTGGTGACGCAGGTGGTGGTGTCGGTGGCACATCCTCTGTTTGGTGGGTGGCAGGTGCCAACATTCCTCCCGAGGCGGAGGAAGAGGCCGAGGCAGCAGCAGAAGAGAGAGCAGGGGGAGCCAGAGTGAGTTCCTTGCTTTTAAGGTGTTTACTCCACTGCAGTTCATGCTTTGCATGTAGATGCCTGATCATGCAGGTTGTGCTAAGGTTCAGAACGTTAATGCCTCGCTTCAGGATCTGATGGCACAGCGTGCAAACCACTCGGGTCTTGTCGTCAGCACATTGTTTAAAGAAGTGCCATGCCAGGGAACCCCTTGAAGCTGCCTTTGGGGTGCTCGGTCCCTGCTGGCGGAGGCCAGTAGCAGGCGAACTCTCTTGGCGGCGGCTGTTCTGCTTTTGCCCCCGGCTCCCTCTTTTGCTACGCTGTTGGCTCGGTCTCACCACTGCCTCTTCCTCTGAACTATGAAAGTCAGTGGCACGACCTTCATTCCATGAGGGGTCTAGGACCTCATCGTCCCCTGCATCGTCTTCCACACAGTCTTCCTCCCTGACCTCCTGTTCGGTCTGCACACTGCAGAAAGACGCAGCAGTTGGCACCTGTGTTTCGTCATCATCAGAGACGTGCGGACTCCGATGAGGTGGAATTCCCATGTCCTCATCATAAGGAAACATCAGTGTTTGTGCATCAGTGCATTCTATGTCTTCCACCACTGGGGAAGTGTAGTGTACGGGAGTTGTGATGCCGTCACTACAGAAGGGTCACTTGGATGCTGTCGTTTCCCCTTATTTATGGGGAGGTTGGTATAAGTCATCTTCATAAAATGCAATGTAATGTGATGCTATGTACTTCCCTGTTACTGTGTGGTTGCCATGTGCAGGCCTGCTAGGGGTGTCATTCCAGCTCTAGGTCACTAGAGGGAGCTAGGGAGCCCTAGTTTATATATAGGCCCAGTCAGGGGAAGGAAAGGAGTCCAGGCCATGAGCCTGTGAAGGCAGAGCAGGCCTGGAGCCTGCAGACTAGGAGAGGGCATTGCAGTCCCTGTAACCGGGTTCCAGATCCAAGGAGAAGGTTCCCCTCCTGAGTCCGTATTTACAGAAGTAGGAATACCACGGTTAACCAGCCTAAGGAAGCTGAGAGAGGCAGAGCCGAGTCTAGGAAAGCAAGAGGTACTACAGACACCAGAGGAGGTACTTGATAACTACAGACTCAAGGATATACGCCAGATATAGGGCATTGGGCCTTGGAGGATAGTGTCCATGTTCCAGGATCAGTCAGGAATAGAGTGCAAGCCTCCTGTACTGCAAGTCCTGCGTTTAACCCTCTGTGATCACCTTGCTACATATTGCCTGCATTAAATGTACCGAAACCAACTGTCTTCTAAGGAACTGCGCTTCCATCTATGTCCATGTATGATGACTACTAAAGATCAAGTAACGTTCAAGTTCTGTTTTATTATCACGTGGTTCCTCAGTTATTCCTGCTATCAGCAAACGGCGTGCCACCGTTACTTGGCACTGGTGTCACGAACACTACCTATCACTACCTGCCCTTGCAGAGAGTCAGCCTGTCTCAGGTTAGTGGTCACAATTGCACTACAACATCCAGGAACACTATTAACCCTAACTTGAGTACGCTGCACCTCTCTTTTGGCGTCACGAACAGGATACGCACGTTTTACGGACTGTGAGCAAAAACGTGAACTTTGTGCCTTAACCAGTTTGCCAAGTGACAAAACTCCTGTTTATTTGAAGTAAACTTTGTGGACCTAAAACGTACAGAAAAGTGTCCCAAAAACCTCTAAAAAGCGCTGTGCAGTGTTGCGCTATCAAGAGGAAGAAAATCGCCACTTCAAAGTGCATTTTTGTGGACTTTTATGCTGTTTTACTACCGCTGCTTGCTGTCATTGAATTGATGCATCATGGCGCCCAAGATGGCCGCCTGAACTGTGGACTTATCTACTGCGCCATCACTACTCATTGCTGGCGGGAAAACTTAGCGCCAAACTCTGCAGCGTCACCACTTTATTCAAATTTCCCAAGCTGGACTCCACCTACCTTGGACTTGGAAGAACGCATGACGCTGTTCCCCGTCGGAGCAAGTCCGAGCTCCGCCCCTCCAGCCCGGCGTCCTCGCGGGAAGGGCGCTGCGCAAGGGATTCCCGAAGACGTCCTTCCGGATCTCGCGAGATTTGGACCGCCTGCACCGGAGTAAGTACAAACTCCTGGGAGAAATAATCCTACACCGGAGAGGGTCGCCTGGTTAGTAAGGCCCAAAAGGGGATACCAGACTCTGTCCATCGATCGCGCTCACCGGCCAGTAACCCCGCCAGCGCGACATCGGACCTATCGCTAACTCTTAAAGGGACCGCTCAACAAATTAATCTGCATCATGTCGGACTCAGAAGTAGCCGAGCAGCCTGCCCCAGGGAGCCAGTGGCCACCAACGGTATTGCAGCTGCCAACATGATGCCGCTGACGATGCCGTACTACTTTGGGGCTCCATGGTTTCCCGTTATGCCGGGAGGCTCATAATTTAAAAGACTTCCAAGACAAAATCCTGGCTCTGTTCGGCTCTATCCTATTAACCCGGAGCAGCAAATGGAGATTCTGTTAGCCCAGTTGGAAGGAGCGGCCCGTCGAGAAGTCATGTCCTGGCCCAGTTCTGAGAGGAGTACCATAGAGCAGATCTTTGACCGCCTCAGCACTACCTTTGAAGTCAGGACGGTGTCTGAAATAAAGATGCGCTTCTTCAGTAAGAAACAAAAGCCTGGTGAGTCACTCCGTGATTTTGCTTTATCCCTCCAAGAGGCCTGGAGAGCCGTCATTCATATAGACCCTAGAGAGTTGACACCCAGGATCAAACTCTGAGAGAGCAATTTATTGCGGGTGTGAATAGCGAATCTTTAAAAACACAATTGAAAATGTTGTCGGCTCAGCACCCTAACAGTGTTTTCCTGGACTTTAAAGAACTGGCCATCAGTATTCTGGGACAACATCTGCCAACGGAACCAGTGGCCCATCCCGAGCCTCCTGTCCGTAATCCTAAGCCAACGGATACCAGCCTGCCAGGGGCCAGCCAAGCCGCCCAGACTCCAGTTCCTGATACAGTAGCTGCTCTGATGGAACAGGTCAATTACCTCACTAAGAGCCTGGAAAAAGTCTGCAGGAAACTGGAAGAGTGGGAGAAACCCTTAATGCTGGAAGATGAACTCCTTTTGCCTCAAAAGCCTGGCCCCCTGCGTATCAAGAAGTTTATCCCAGAGATCCTGGAAGACGTTCAAGTGACCGGTTTAGGAACATAAGCGACCTTCCTGTAATTACTGCAAGAAGTTGGGTCATACTGAATCTACTTGCTGGCAGTTAAGCGGGTCACCCTCGAGGCTGAGGACCGCCCCTCGGGAGGTAGAACAACAGGTCCAAGGGATCCAAACTGGATGCCCCGTTATGTGGGGTCCCGTCCCAAAATAAGCGTCCGGATCAATGGAGTGCCTTTTGAGCGTTGCTGGACACTGGATCTCAAGTCACCACTATTCAGCAGTCCACCTTTAATCAGTTCTGGAGTTCCAGCCTGCTTACCCAGCCACCTGAGTCCTGGTTGGAGATAATTGCAAGCAATGGTAAGCCCATAAAGGTCCATGGATACTGGGAACCCACGCTCCAGGTGGGAGAAGCCACTTTACCACAGCAAGGAGTGATCGTGGTACAAACCGGGGATAAAGGGGTCACCCTGTGATTGTTGGGACTAATGTTTTCAAAAATTGCTACCCTGAGGTACTTGAAGCTCTCCATCAGTCCCTGCCTGCAGCTTCCTCTGCCTCCAAGAAGGTCCTCCAAAAGACCATCAGCGTACTGTGTGCTCAGCAGAGGTTTGCAAATGAAAAGGAGAGATCTGCACCGCCAGGATCGGTGATAATAGACCAGTGACTCTACCTCCAAACTCCCAAACTCTCCTGTGGTGCCGTGCTGTCCTGGGAGTCCAGGGCCAAGACTATCCGGCCCTGGTGGAACCTGTCCAGATGGAGAACTACCCATATGTGCGAGCTGCCAAGTGCCTGGCGACCGTCTCCCAAGGTAAAGTACCTGTCCGTCTGATTAACCTCAGCGATCATCCTGCTGTGCTTACTAAGCACTGTCCTGTTGCCCAGCTTTCCCAGGTTTCCTTCCAGGATGTCATCCGCCTGCCTGTCACCGAGAAGCCATCAGCTGCCACTCGAGGACCTCTTCCTGCGGACGACTCTCCAGTGCCCTGGTGGAAGGAACTCCATGTCGGGGACGAAGCTACCCCGCAGCATCAACTAGAGGGACTCCTGAACCTAGTAAAGCAACACCATCAAGCCTTCAGTAAGCATGCAACGGACTATGGAGAGGTCAGTGTTATCCAACACACCATACCCACTGGCTCTCATCCTCCCATTAAAGAGAGGTATAGACCCATACCACCAACTTCATACCAAACTGTTAAAGAGATGATCCAAGAAATGAAAGACTCAAGCGTAATCCGGGACAGTCGTAGTCCCTGGGCTGCCCCCTGGTTTTAGTAAAAAGAAAGATGGTGGCATCCGGTTTTGTGTAGACTATAGAAAGATAAATCAGATCACTCACAAAGATGCTTACCCATTGCCACGTATTGAGGAGTCTCTAACTGCTCTAGGCTCCTCCGCCTATTTCTCCACCTTAGATTTAACCAGCGGATATTGGCAAGTGCCCATGGCCCCTGAAGATAGGGAAAAGACTGCTTTCACCACCCCTATGGGCCTGTTTGAATTTAATTGCATGCCATTTGGACTGTGTAATGCCCCGGGACCTTTCAAAGATTAATGGAGGCGGTGCTTAGGCCATAAGAACTTTGAGACGGTGCTGTTGTACCTGGATGACGTTATCATCTATTCTAAAACGTATGAGGACCATTTAAAACATTTAGCTGAGGTGTTTGAAATCCTTATTAAATACGGCCTCAAGATTAAACCGTCCAAATGTCACTTGCTGAAACCTGCTGTAAAATACTTGGGACATGTTGTAAGCGCAGAGGGGTCCAGCCTGATCCTGATAAGTTGGCTGCTGTCCGAAGTGGCCGGTTCCCACTACAGTGAAGGAAGTGAGGAGTTTCCTTAGCTTCGCTGGCTACTACCGGCGCTTTATCCCCACTTCGCTCAAATAGCGGATCCAATCCAGGAACTCCTGAGGGGGCAACCAAAAAAGAGCCCAAAGACTCCTGTCCCCATTGAATGGAATGAAGAGAGGGAGGTTGCATTTCAGTTGTTAAAGAAGAAGTTGACTGAACCTCCTGTGCTGGGGTACCCAGATTACAGTAAGCCATTTCACCTTTACACAGATGCCAGTAAGAAAGGCCTGGGAGCAGTGCTGGCTCAAGTGCAAGAAGGGAAAGAGAGGGTGATAGCTTATGCCAGTCGGTCCTTAAAGGGAGCTGAAAAGAATGATCAGAATTATAGCTCTTTCAAATTAGAGTTTCTGGCCTTAGTGTGGGCGGTAACAGAAAAATTCAAAGACTATTTGGCTGCCACTCCATTTATTGCCTTCACTGATAATAATCCTCTGGCCCACCTGAACACCGCCAAACTGGGGGCCTTAGAACAGAGATGGGCCTCCCGCCTTGCTAATTACGACTTCACTGTAAAATACCGGGCTGGCCGTTCAAGCGATAATGCTGATGCCCTGTCAAGGCTCCCCACTGAGATAGCACCAGATGACAAACGGGATGCCTGGGAAGATGTAGAGATGCCAGCATTTTACAACAGGTTTGCTCAACAGGACCAAGCTCAAGCTGCCAACAGTGGAACCTCTGACCCTCCATCCTTTGATAAGCCTGCATCCAGAGAAGAAAAGTGGATTAAGTTGCAATCAGAGAGTAGAGTTCTCGGTGAACTGCTGGACTTCTTCATCAGTGGCAGAACCCCTGAAAGAATTCGGCGAAAGACCGCAGACCCAGAACTCATCAAATTGTGGAAGCAACGTCAACAACTGTTCCTTCGAAAAGGCCTGTTGCTGCGGCGAAGCCTGGATCCAGTGTCAAATGACAGAGTGCACCAGATCCTCATCCCACGTCGTGATGCAGGTATGGTTCTAGAAATGTATCATGATAGGTCTGGACATTTTGGGGTTCAAAAGACTGAGGCCACTATCCGTAGGCGGTTCTACTGGGTTGGAATCAGAGAGGACATTGAGAAGTGGTGTCGGGAATGTACAGCCTGTGCCCTAAAGAGAGGTGAATATCATGATCAGAGAGCACCGCTGCACCCTATTATAAGTACCGCCCCTCTTGAACTGGTTGCGATTGACCACGTGAAGTTAGAGCCCAGTCACTCAGGGTATGCCTATGCCATGACTATTATTGACCATTTCACTAAGTTTGCCGTAGCAGTGCCTGTGAAGGACCTAACAGCCAAGACGACCGCTGAATTGTTCTGGAAACACTTCCTCCTGCCTTACGGCTGCCCAGAAAAGATCCTCACCGACCAGGGGTCTGCGTTTGAGTCTCATCTGTTCCAGGAGCTGTGCCGACTACACAATTGCCAAAAGGTCCGGACCACGGCCTATCATCCACAAGGTAATGGACTCTGTGAAAAGATGAATCAGACCCTGATTGAAATGTTGAGAGCCGTGCCTCCTGAGACCAGAGGAGATTGGCCTAACCTGTTACCACAGCTCATGTATACGTACAATAATACTATCCATTGTTCCACTGGATACACTCCTTTCTACCTGTTGTTTGGGCGTCAGGGTAAATTGCCTGCAGACCATTCCCTGGACGTACAAGTGCTGGGCGACATTAATCCCCTGCCTAAAACTGACTGGGTAATGGAACATCAAAGGCGCTTGCTTAATGCCAAAGAAATTGTCCAGGAGCGCATGGAAGGTGCCCGGGAGCGACAACAAAAAGACTATGATTTGGCGGCCCATGCAGAGCCCTTGGCTGTGGGGACACCGTGTGGTTAAAGAACAATCACCGTACCAGTAAGCTGGACAGTAAATGGGAGAGAACTCCCTATCTTGTGTCTGCCATCCCTAATGCTGAAACTCATACCTATGAGGTCACCAGAGAGGGTAAGGGTCCCCAAATTGTTCACAGAAACCGCCTAAAACTCTGCATGACAAAGGGGCCCATTGCTGGAGACTCCGGACCCCAGTCTCCTGTGCCAGGACTTGCTGCTCAGCCTGTGGAGCCTATGCAGGCTGTGGCAGATCTATTTAATGATGCTGAACCACTCCATTGGTTCCTCACACCCTGGTTAAATTTGTTGGTGCCCGCTCCGGCACCTACTGTGCCTTCACCTCCCGGAAGAGCCGGTTCAAAATGTCCCGGATCCAGTCCCCCTTGTAGAGGATCCTCCGGCTCCTGTTGTTCCTGACCAGGGTCTCACTGGTGGAGACCCTCCTGTTGCTCCTCTCCCTTCTACCTCGATTCTAAGGGAGGAGGACACTCCTGTGTTGAGAAGGTCCACCCGGATGAACAGGGGACGTCCGCCAGTCCGTTTAGGGGACTTTGATTATACTGGTGGTGTCTCCTCCCGGGCAGTTACTACTGGAAATAGTTTGCTTGACGTTTGTGCGCAAGAATGGACTCCTCCACGTGAGCCCTTGCCTGTTATACACCCCAGGACACCTCTGTGTGAGCATCATCCTTTTTAAGTTTGTGCCCAGAGATGGACTCCCTGTGTGCGAGCCTCTGTGATATGTTCTTATTATGGACTCTGGCATTCTCTTATGGACTATCCTGGTGTTAACCATTGATTTGCTGTACCAGGTCAGCATCACAGCTCTGCATTAATAGCCTGCAAGCAGAGGACGTCGCCCTTGTCACCGCGCTCCACCTTTTCCAGCTGGACCTGATATGATTATTTATGCAGATGTCATTCATTTGTGTCTATGTATGCCTGCATGTTTTCCTTTTGTCTTTCAGGAGAAGAATCCAGCTGGGTGGACCCCTGTGGGAGTACGAGGTCGTACTCAGTTTAAAGTCGTGGGGTATGCAGTATACGGGCACTTTAATACCCGTTTACCACCAATCTGTTATGCTCCTTTAAGTGTCTCATATAATTGCCTGCAGCAATGTGAAGGTTGTCATGTAGGTATTAGACCACTGGGGGAGCTGGTGAGCAGGATATATATATAGCTAGGCCAAGGCAGGCTAGTGTTAGTGCAGACCCTGGAGTCTGTGAAGGCCACATGTCTCAGGCCTAAGCGAGTCAGCAGAAGTCAAGCAGAGGCAATCCCTAGAGCAAGAGGTACTAAATGCCAAGAGGAGGTACACTGTCTACTGGAGATTCAAGGATATAAGCCAGAAGTAGGGCATTGGGGCCTTGAAGCATCAATTCCAGTCAGGACAAGTCAGGAAGAAAGTAAGGTTCACCTGCAATTCTAAGTCCTGTTGTCTTTCCCTCTGTTATACCTTGCTGGATGTAAGCCTGCTGTAACTGCGACTGTACAAGCGTCTATTCTCTGCAACAAGAACTGTGTTAAGAGGTTGCCTGCTGTATTTTCTACGGTTCCCAGTAAAGTTTGGAATTCTGTTTTCAAGTTACAAGTCTGCACCTCTGTTATTCCTACTATAAATACGGTGTGCCACCGTTTACTGGCACTGGCGTCACGACACCTCAGGGACCCAGCCATAGGCACGTTAAACTACAACACCAAGGGCACCTCACATTCCACCTGGCTGTGTCCCGCAAGAACCCAGAGAGTGCCCCAGAGGAACAGCGTGCTGGCCTCTCCATCACTGGCATTCCCCAGGTTAGTTCCATACATTGCCCTGACTTGGGGATGCTACAGAAGGGCTAGGTGGATTCCCTTGGGAAACCCTGCCAGCAGAGTCTTCAAACAGCATAAGAGACTGCTGCATAACTTGAGGCTCAGCCAGTTTCCCTGATATGCATGGGGGTGATGTGACAGACTGATGGGCTTGGTTTTCAGGTGCCACCTGTGCGCTTTCTGCAGAAGACTGGGTGGGAGATAATGTTGTGAACATGCTGGATCCACTGTCGGCCACCCAATTGACTAGCGCCTGTACCTGCTCAGGCCTTACCATCCTTAGAACGGCATTGGGCCCCACCAAATATCGCTGTAAATTCTGGCGGGTACTGGAACCTGAGGTAGTTGGTTCATTAGGACGTGTGGCTGTGGCAGAATGGCCACGTCCTCTCCCAGCACCAGAGGGTGCACTAACACCACCACGACCGCGTCCGCGTCCCTTACTAGATGTTTTCTTCATTGTTACCGTTCGCCAAGCACCACAATAAGAAAAAAAATATTTGGCCCAATGTATTGATTTCAAATTCAGGCCTTTTTTTACAGGCACCTAACACTATCTGCCTATTTATTTATGTAGCGTATTACACTAATCCAGGCACAGCAGTAACCACTGATTTAGAGGAATATCTCTATTTAGGCCCTGGATGGCAAGTTTAATGATTTTTATATTTTTTTTTAACAGATTGCATGCTTCATTAATACCAGAAAAGTCATCCATGAAAAAAAATAATGGTATAGGAAGCAGCATTTAATCTGGGATTTTTCTTTAGTTACTGGGGTCTCGTCAGGGGCGTACATATAGGGTCGCAGGGGTCGCAGTTGCGACCGGGCCCGGCTCTCCAGGGGCCCGGCCGCCTGCGGACCCCTGGCCCCGGCCCGGGCCCTGCAGCTGCGGGCAAAGTAAATGAGAGAGTCCTCCGGTCCGGCTCCATCATCCCGCGAGACCTGCGAACTGCCTGCGGCAGGTCTCGCGGGAACATGCGCGCGTGAACTCTCGTGGGCGGCGCCAGCAGCAGACGGGACAAGAGCAGGGAGGAGAGACGCCTGAGACGAGCCGGGAGTCACTGCCAGCAGGAGCCTTGCCCAGTACCGCCCAGCCCCAGCCGGTAAGAAAAGTGTACGGCGCCTGGCTGCAGGACTAATTTCTTCTTGTGCAGTTGTGCTGCTCTGTGCTCGTTGATCATGGGGGGGAGGGTTAATGTGGCGGTTTTTGCTGGCTGGGGGGGGGGTTTGTTTGGGGTCTGGTTAATGTGGCGGTTTTTGCTGGCTGGGGGGGGGTGTTTAATGTGGCGGTTTTTGCTGGCTGGGGGGGGAAGGTGTTTAATGTGGTGGTTTTTGCTGGCTGGGGGGGGTGTTTAATGTGGCGGTTTTTGCTGGGGGGGGTGTTTAATGTGGCGGTTTTTGCTGGCTGGGGGGTGTGTTTAATGTGGCGGTTTTTGCTGGCTGGGGGGGGTTAATGTGGCGGTTTTTGCTGGCTGGGGGGGGGTTATTGTGGCGGTTTTTGCTGGCTGGCGGGCGGGGGGGTTTTGGCTGGCTGGCTAAGGTCTGGTGGAAAAGCCTTGACTGAGGGCCTGGGCCCTGGCAAATGACATGGGGGGGGGGTAGCCTTGAGTGGCCTCACTGGCCTGAGAGGGCCCTGGCAAATTACATGGGGGGGGAGGGGTAGCCTTGAGTGGCCTCACTGGCCTGAGGGCCCTGGCAGAGATAACTGGGGGGGGGGGGTAAGCCTTGAGTGGCCTCACTGGCCTGGGCCCTGGCAAATGACATGGGGGGGGGGTAGCCTTGAGTGGGCCTCACTGGCCTGAGAGGGCCCTGGCAAATGACATGGGGGGGGGAGGGGTAGCCTTGAGTGGCCTCACTGGCCTGAGGGGCCCTGGCAAATGACCAGGGGGAGGGGTAGCCTTGAGTGTCCTCACTGGCCTGAGGGCCCTGGCAAATGACCGAGGAGGGGGGAGGGGTAACTCTTGAGTGGCCTGAGGGCCCTGGCAGATGACCAGGGGGGGAGGGTAAGCCTTGAGTGGCCTCACTGGCCTGAGGGCCCTGGCAGAGATAACAGGGGGGGGGGGGGGTAAGCCTTGAGTGGCCTGAGGGCCCTGGCAGAGATAACTTGGGGGGGGGAGGAGTAGCCTTGAGTGGCCTCACTGGCCTGAGGGCCCTGGCAGAGATAACTGGGGGGGGGGGGTAAGCCTTGAGTGGCCTGAGGGCCCTGGCAGAGATAACTGGGGGGGGGGGGGTAAGCCTTGAGTGGTCTGAGGGCCCTGGCAGATGACTGGGGATGGGGAGGGGTAAGCCTTGAGTGGCCTCACTGGCCTGAGGGCCCTGGCAGATGGCCAGGGGGGGGGGTAAGCCTTGAGTGCCGTGTGGGATCGTACCTCCTTGTCCTAATCGCCGACATCTGTATTCACTATAAACAGAGCAGGGCGGTCCAGCCGGCGTGTGACGTCCCTCACGCTCCTCCCACTTCATTAATGAAGCAGGAGCGCGACTGAGTGATGTCACGTGCTGGCCGGACCGCCCCGCTCTGTTCATAGTGAGTACAAAATAGAGAGGCAGGCGATTAGGGTACTTTACAGAGTGCATTATTTTCTGTGATTTTGTATTATGTAGCCATATACATCCGCACATTCAATACCATATCGTGCAGGATGGTTTATATATAGTTTTTTCTGTGATTACTTTATTAATAGCAGAGCGATTTCTTAAGGGTTAATAAATAAACTTTACATACAAAGAGCGTCCTTTTCGCAGTGTTGGACTCGTGCTGTGACACATAGTGCCATGAGGGGGACGAGCATAACATGCTCCTTGTATGTCAGATCCACACACATAGCATCTTATGCTGGCCCCCCTCATGGCACTATGTGTCACGGCACACATTCCCCATTACAGTGTTTAATCCACAGATCCCCCATGACGGTGCCACCCACAGATCAGATCCAGATCCTCCATAACAATGCTATTCACAGATCCCCCATAACAGTGTGTCAGCCACAGATCTCCCACCACCATTAGTTCAAAATCCACCAAAAGCAGACTTTTTGGTTCAAAATATTTTGTCTTATTTTCCTCCTCAAAAACATAGGTGCGTCTTATGGGCAGGTGCATAAAGCAAAAATACAGTATTATACCGAGGAGGAAGGGGTTTGTTGTCCTTACAGTGTAATGTCTCCCTGTCGGCCGCCATATACAGTATAATGTCTCCTTGTGGACCCCCATATACAGCATAGTGTCTTCTTGTGGCCCCCATACAATATAATGTCTCAAGTGCTTTTTTTTTTCTTCTAAATGGGCATTTATCGCGATATATATCGTTATCGCAATAAATTTCTTAATATCGTTATCGTGGGAATATTTTTGATTTCGCCCAACCCTAGGGCGAGGGGGAAAAGCCTGAGGCTGGGCCCTGGCAGATGACCGGGGGGGAGGGGGAAAAGCCGCCTTATGGGAAAAGCCTGAGGGCCCTGGCAGATGACCGGGGAGAGGCCCTCACTGCTCCAGTCAGTGGGCTTTTCCAAAAAGCCCATCACCCCCCCTCTCCCAACTGTGCTGGTCATCGCAGCCTGTTGTGAAAAGCCCTGTGCTGCACTGACTGGAGTTGGAGTAGTAAGGGCCCTAGTAGATGACCGGGGAGGGGATGAGCTGGCGGGATAAACCCTCAGCTCCACTTGGGTGGGGGGGGGGGCTGAATTTATTGATGGGATTGGGGTCTTTGGGGCCTGGGCTGATGCTGATCTGAGGGATCTTTGGGCTGATTGATCTGGTGGCTGATGGGGGATCTTTGGGCTGATCTGAGGTCTGATGGGGATGAGTGGGGGTCTTTGGGCTGATCTGAGGTCTGATGGGGATGAGTGGGGGTCTTTGGGCTGATCTGAGGTCTGATGGGAATTGAGGCAGGGCCGTCAGGAAGTTGGGAACAGAGGAGTGCGGGAGCCACGGCTTGTCTGCCACTGCCCCCTTGCCTGACTCTATACTACAGTCACTCACCCCACCTGCCTCATTCTCTCTCTGCCAGCAGCCAGACATTTCTGCCAGCTTGAACCAGGCCCAGGAGCAGCACTCATTCAGCCAGAGCCCACACTGAGCCCAGCCAGCCTCCAGCATTCAGCCTTGCCAATTGCCACTGACTTTCAGCAGGTCGATTCTGAAGCTTTCAGCCGTAACCAGCACAGGTAATAGTTACTGTCTGGCCTTGGTATGTTCTGTTCTGTATATTATTATATGTGAGCTGGCCTGGTATAAGGTATATATCGTCTGGTATATTAACATGTATAACTTACACCAGCTGTCCAGCTGTACATATATAATTATATACAGGAGATGCCCAGGTTATACCAGCTGTACATATATAATTATATACAGGAGATGCCCAGGTTATACCAGCTGTACATATATAATTATATACAGGAGATGCCCAGGTTATACCAGCTGTACATATATAATTATATACAGGAGATACCCAGGTTATACCAGCTGTACATATATAATTATATACAGGAGATGCCCAGGTTATACCAGCTGTACATATATAATTATATACAGGAGATGCCCAGGTTATACCAGCTGTACATATATAATTATATACAGGAGATGCCCAGGTTATACCAGCTGTACATATATAATTATATACAGGAGATGCCCAGGTTATACCAGCTGTACATATATAATTATATACAGGAGATGCCCAGGTTATACCAGCTGTACATATATAATTATATACAGGAGATGCCCAGGTTATACCAGCTGTACATATATAATTATATACAGGAGATGCCCAGGTTATACCAGCTGTACATATATAATTATATACAGGAGATGCCCAGGTTATACCAGCTGTACATATATAATTATATACAGGAGATACCCAGGTTATACCAGCTGTACATATATAATTATATACAGGAGATGCCCAGGTTATACCAGCTGTACATATATAATTATATACAGGAGATGCCCAGGTTATACCAGCTGTACATATATAATTATATACAGGAGATGCCCAGGTTATACCAGCTGTACATATATAATTATATACAGGAGATGCCCAGGTTATACCAGCTGTACATATATAATTATATACAGGAGATGCCCAGGTTATACCAGCTGTACATATATAATTATATACAGGAGATGCCCAGGTTATACCAGCTGTACATATATAATTATATACAGGAGATGCCCAGGTTATACCAGCTGTACATATATAATTATATACAGGAGATGCCCAGGTTATACCAGCTGTACATATATAATTATATACAGGAGATGCCCAGGTTATACCAGCTGTACATATATAATTATATACAGGAGATGCCCAGGTTATACCAGCTGTACATATATAATTATATACAGGAGATGCCCAGGTTATACCAGCTGTACATATATAATTATATACAGGAGATGCCCAGGTTATACCAGCTGTACATATATAATTATATACAGGAGATGCCCAGGTTATACCAGCTGTACATATATAATTATATACAGGAGATGCCCAGGTTATACCAGCTGTACATATATAATTATATACAGGAGATGCCCAGGTTATACCAGCTGTACATATATAATTATATACAGGAGATACCCAGGTTATACCAGCGGTACATATATAATTATATACAGGAGATGCCCAGGTTATACCAGCTGTACATATATAATTATATACAGGAGATGCCCAGGTTATACCAGCTGTACATATATAATTATATACAGGAGATACCCAGGTTATACCAGCATGGGCCATATTGGAGAGACACATGGAGGAGCTGGGGATGCATATTCAGGGCTTCAGTTTATGGTTGAATTATAATAATAATTAGCATGTAATGTTAGGTTAAGGGTTTTTTTTTAACTTTATTTACAGAAAACTAAGTTTTCAAAGTATGGCATCCTATCAACATAAGAGTGGTGCTCAGAAACGTAAACAGAAAAAGGAAGAGAGTTTGAGAACTTCCAAACTTCCAAAAATAAGCAGCTACTTTTCCACTCCTACGCCTCCTGGTGTTCCTCCTGTACAGAGTAACACAGAAAGTGAAATGTCTGTGGAAAGTGCTGTTGATGTCAGAGAGGTGGAAATCAGCGAGTGCACTCACTCTAGTTCTGTAGAAATCAGCGAGTGCACTCACTCTAGTTCTGTAGAAATCAGCGAGTGCACTCACTCTAGTTCTGTAGAAATCAGCGAGTGCACTCACTCCGGTTCTGTAGATATAGCAGGTGACGATAATCCCGAGGAAGGTAGTAGCACAAGTCTACCAACTGAAGAAACAGTGCAGTCAACCGAAAGCACACAATCAGGTGATGATTTTGAATTGTTGAAATCTACAGAAGCTTCTATAGAAAGTATTGTGGGAGAGAAATATGTCACTGATAGGGGACATTACCCTATTACAATAATAGATTCAAACATCAAGAGATTTATAATAGCTCATGGCCCGTGCCGACCTCCAGGACCTTTTCCACGAGATGAAGAGAGAAGGTGCTTTTCTGAAAGCTATTACGAAAGAGTTACAAAAACAGGCCTTAAGATCCCTGTGATGTGGCTATGCTACTCACCGAAACTTAACGTAGCCTACTGTGAACCATGCTGGCTGTTTGGGGACCGTAAAAAGACAGGATTTGAACCTGCATGGGCGAAAGGAATACAGAAATGGCAAAGGCTTTCTGCAAGAATTCAGGCTCATGAGTCTTCAAAAACTCATATAGAAGCCTGTGTAGTGTATGAGCAAATTAGACAGGAAAAAAACTACTGGAGACAAGTATTACATAGGATTGTCAATGTAACACTGACAATGTCAATGGCTAATCTTTCCTTCCGCGGTCATAGAGAAAAAATTGGCGAGGTAAACAATGGAAATTTTCTCTCCATTATAGAGCTGCTTGCGGAGTATGACCCTATTCTAAAGCAACTCCTCCAGTTACCTCAAAAATCAGTCAGATACTTGAGTCCTAGAATCCAAAATGAAATTATAGACATACTTTCTAATAAGGTCCGGAACATCATTGTGTCTGAAATAAAACAGGCACCTTTTTTTTCTATTATAATGGATACTACACAGGATATATCAAAAGTGGACCAAATGAGTCAGCTAATAAGATATGTTTCTGTGGAAAGAGATGAAAGCCAGAGAGCAACTAGTGTAGAGATCAAAGAGGTTTTCCTAGGGTTTCATGCCATTGAGGACCAGAGTGCTGCAGGCCTTGAACATGACATAGTCTCGTGCATAGAGAGCAACGGCCTCAATATAACAAAATGTCGTGGCCAGGGGTATGATGGGGCAGCGACAATGAGCGGGGTGTATTCTGGTGTGCAGGCTTGAATTGCACAAAGAGAAAAAATGCCTTATATGTACATTGTGCAGCTCACAATCTGAACCTGGTACTTCAGGATGCTGTTGGGAACATACCTGAAATTTCTAGTTTTTTTGAAGTGGTCCAGGAATTGTATGTTTTTTTTGGGGAAAGCATACGCAGATGGAACATTCTTTCATCGTTCTCTACAGACTCCACACTTACACTGAAAAAACTTTGCCCCACTCGATGGTCATCGCGCCATGATTCACTGCTTGCTCTACGCTTTCGTTTTGTAGACATTATGCAAGCTTTAACAAAAATAAACTTGATGTCACCCAAGCCAAAAGAAAGAGATGATGCTGCTCGCCTTCGAAAAAAATAGGATCTTTTCAATTTGTTTGCCTCGTTGTCCTGCAAAGCAAAATTTTTGATACCATAAATGTGGTTTCTAAATTGTTGCAGTCGAAAAATATGGATTTATCCAGTGGGGCAAATCTGATTCAAAAGGCAGCTCAAGTCCTTTCAAAATATAGGGATAATTTTGATGGAGCAAAAGAAACAGCGATAGAACTGGCAGAAAAGTGGGACATCCAGCCGCAGTTTGAAAACAAGAGAGTAAGAAAAGTGAAGCGTCACTTTGATGAACTTTCAATAGATGAAAGGTTGCAGGATCCGGAACAATTCTTTAAAACCGCTGTGTTTTATAGGTGTTTAGACATTGTGACCAATCAGCTCTCTAATAGAGATGGCCCGAACTATCCGCCGGCGAACATAGCTTGTTCGCGTTCGCCTCTGCCGGGCGAACATATGCGATGTTCGGTCCGCCCCCTATACATCATCATTGAGCAAACTTTGACCCTGTACCTCACAGTCAGCAGACACATTCCAGCCAATCAGCAGCATACCCTCCCTCCCAGACCCTCCCACCTCCTGCACAGCATCCATTTTAGATTCATTCGGAATTTGCAGTCTTAGTGAGAGGAGGGACAGTGTAATTGCTGCTGATTTAATAGGGAAACCGATAGCTAGGCTAGTGAATTCAGTGTCCACTCCAGTCCTGAAAGACTCATCTGATCTCTGCTGTAAGGACAGCGTCCTGACAGCACCCCAAAAAGCCCTTTTTAGGGCTGCAACATTAGTCTGCTTTTTTTTCCCTTTATATGCATATTGCAGTTGCCTGGCCTGCCTGTGTGTGAGGAGCTGCAGGCCCACAGACTGTAGTGTGCCCACTGCCAGTGCCCACCCCTGTCATCCCGTGTGGCACAGGACTTTGCTTAAAAAAAGGCACTTAATTTTTACACTTTAATCTAAGGTTAGTTGCCTGCCAGTGTGTGTCAGGCTGACTTCCACTGACTGTAGTGTGCCCACTGCCAGTGCCCACCACTCATACCGGCTGGCACAGGACTTTGCATAAAAAGGCATTTAATTTTTACACTTTAGTGTAATTTCAGTTGCTTGCCTGCTGCTAGTGTGTGTCAGGCCCACCTCCACAGACTGTAGTGTGCCCACTGCCAGTGCCAACCACTGATACCGGGTGGCACAGTAGCTTGCCGATAAATAAGGCATTTAATTTTTAGACAGTAGTCTAAATTCAGTTGCTTGCCTGCTGCCAGTGTGTGTCAGGCCCTCTTCCACTGACTGTAGTGTGCCCACTGCCAGTGCCAACCACTGATACCGGGTGGCACAGTAGCTTGCCGATAAATAAGGCATTTAATTTTTAGACAGTAGTCTAAATTCAGTTGCTTGCCTGCTGCCAGTGTGTGTCAGGCCCACCTCCACAGACTGTAGTGTGCCCACTGCCAGTGCCAACCACTGATACCGGGTGGCACAGTAGCTTGCCGATAAATTAGGCATTTCATTTTAGACAGTAGTCTAAATTCAGTTGCTTGCCTGCTGCCAGTGTGTGTCAGGCCCACTTCCACAGACTGTAGTGTGCCCACTGCCAGTGCCAACCACTCATACCGGGTGGCACAGTACCTAGCACGCGTAGTACCACTTATCTAAAAAAAAAATGACAGGCAGAGGCAGGCCACCCCGCAGGGGCCGTCGTGGTCGTGGTGCTGTGATTTCCACTGTCCCTGGAATAATGCCCAGTTTTCAGAGGCCACGTACCCTGAACCCGAAAAATTCTGAGGACGTAGTTGACTGGCTTAGACAGGACACCCAATCTTCAACAGCTTCCGCTAAGAACCTTGACGCACCATCTTCCTCCAGCTTAGCTTCGGTCGCCTGCTCTCAAGTTACCACGCACCCGCCCGCCGCTGATAGGAATAGTACTAGTTAAGACACCACTCATATAGGGTGTCACAGCACATTGCTCTGTGCACGCGCAGTGCCCCAATTTGGGAGTAAGAGGACCGACCAAGCTGCTTTTTCCATCTCCCGGTTCCTGAAATCAATTCAGTTTGGTGTATGAGAGTTTGGTCTGTCACTGTGCAGGCAGTCGAAGGTACCAGGCCTAAAATTTTTTTCACAAAAGGCAATCCCTGATATGGGATGTAACAGGGATTAAACTGATGAGAATAGTACTACAGAAAATACCACTCATATCGGGTGTGACAGTAAATTGCACGGCGCAGACGCAGTCACCGTGGATTAAAACAGAGTGGAGGGAGCCAGCGTTTTTTTAACCATCTCCCCGTTCGAAAAATCAATTCAATTCACCTTTTGGGGACCCTTTGTGTTGTACGTGGCTGGGTGGAGGAAGAAACCTTCAATGACATCACCGGGACGTGGCTAGCTTGGTATCCAACCTTGTGCAAATGGACTGTTTGCGGTTGTGCAAATGGACTGTTTGCGGTGCATTAAAAGAGGAGTTTGGTCTGTCAATGTCTGAGAAGCGGGCGTAACCCTTACACTACCTGATCGATACAACATCATACCTGATCGTATACACACACTGGATGTTTTAAAGCACGTTATTCCAAACAATTTAGGAATGTTAGGTGATTTATGCCCTTTATGGATTAAAACCCGACTCTGCGTCCACTACGTAATTTTCCATGGGAGTTTTGCCATGGATCCCCCTCCGGCATGCCACAGTCCAGGTGTTTGACCCCTTAAAACAACTTTTCCATCAATATTGTGGCCAGAAAGAGTCCCTTTGGTTTTTAAAATTCGCCTGTCTATTGAAGTCTATGGCGGTTCGCCCGGTTCGCCTGTTCGCGAACATTTGCGGAAGTTCGCGTTCGCTGTTCGCGAACTGAAAATTTTATGTTCGCGACATCACTATCAAGGACCTGATCTTTTCAGACCGGGAAAGAGCAGGTCGGAGTACCTCAGGAATTGGAGGCGCCCGGATCGTCCCTGGCCAACACTTTCCAGGTCCAGTCCCCTATACTGGAAAAAAGGGACGATCCCAAAAAAAGTGCAGAGTGTGTCGCAAGAGGGGGATACGGAAGGACACCACCATTCAATGCGACACGTGCCCCGATCATCCGGGCCTCTGCGTTATCAATTGCTTCAGGGAGTATCACACTTCCATGGAGTACTAAATTTTTATAATTCCCTACAGTCCCCTAGAGAACATAAAAAACTATGGCTCTCAGTCTTTGGAGGCACAGAAACAATTTTTTTTCCCAAAAATATTAGTTTTAGTGCAGGCATCCTCAAAATGCGGCCTTCCAGATGTTGTAAAACTACAACTCCCAGCATGCCCAGCTACAGGTATCAGCAGGGCATAGTGGGAATTGTAGTTTTACAATATCTGGAGGGCCGCTTTTTGAGGATGCCTGTTTTAGTGTCTCCTAAGTCTGAGAACCATAAATATTGGGCATCGCCGCGTTCGTAAAAATTTGCTCTATAAAAATAAAATTTGACCCAACCCCTTGGAAAAACGACTTAGTTTTTATTTATTTTTTTTATGTCCAAAAAGCCATTTTTATTGTCACCCAACATCAAAAAAAGTGTAATAGCGAGCGATCAAAAAGTCGTATGCACCCCCAAATAGTGCCAATAAAACCGCCATCTCATCCCGCAAAAAATGAGCCCCTACATTATATATTCCCCCCCCCCCCCCCAAAAAAAAAAATAAAACTGCAGCTGCCGGGCTATTTAGATAGTAAAATTATCTATTTTTTTTCCAAATAGAAAAATCTAGTGTGAAATCAGAATAAATCAAAGAAAGTAGACATATTAGGTATCGGCACGTCCGTAATAATCTGCCCTATAATAATAACGTTATAACAAACCCCTCAAAGGAGCGGTTTTAAAAAAATAAAATAAAAACCCAATTTTTTGGCAAATTTTCCACCCTGCGGAACAGCCCTTTAAGTGGCCACCCAACCTCTGAGGCGCTATGGCTCGGATCCGTATTGTGCAGTGTTTCGCATCCTATAGGCGGCTAACACATAATAGTTCATATTTTACAGATATGGACTTATTGTTTGAATTTAAAGGGGTGCAAATATATAAAATGGCTGTTGTGTGTGCAAATGGAAGCATGTGACATCGCAAGTCAATGTGACATCACCACATTTCATCATATCCGAGACAGCAACTGTAAGCCATTTCTGTAGAGGAAACGGGATCATAGAAAGAAGGGGCGTGGCCTAGAACAGGTATCCATGGATACTATACATCTGTGATCAAACTGCACATTGGATTTATCACTAGGGGACAACTCCTTTATTGTATGGCAGGGAATTTCCAGGGTTTAATATTAGCATCAGATCCCAGCATTGCATCAGCCAATCAGATCCTAGCATTAAATCGGCCAATCAAATCACTGCATTATCACTCTATGACATCACAGCATTTCATCGGCCAATCAGATCTCAGCATCACCCCCATTATGACATCACAGAGGTATAAAAGGGGCTCACTTGGCTGAGGCTGCTCATTTGTGGGGAGGAAGGCGATCTGCGTGGTCCAGGGGAGCAGCCTAGACGAGACATGTATGTACTGTATGTGTATGTGAGGTCACATGTCTGTCATCATCTGTACATACGTGTCGTGATACATGTGATGTCCTCCTGATCTACCCAATCATGGTCATCGTGAGTTTTTTTATCTCCTTTTTTTCCACATACCTCAAGACATCGCAAGTAA
This sequence comes from Bufotes viridis, assembly GCA_033119425.1. Classification (NCBI taxonomy): domain Eukaryota; kingdom Metazoa; phylum Chordata; class Amphibia; order Anura; family Bufonidae; genus Bufotes; species Bufotes viridis. The sequence goes on along the minus strand of CM065591.1, from coordinate 45,304,135 downwards.
TCCAAGTAATTTCAAGTAATCCAAGTAATTTCAAGAAATCCAAGTAATAAAAAAAAAATGACAAGTAATTGAAAGTAATCGCAAGTAATCTTCAATCATCATCGTCACAAGTAATTGCAGATTGTACGCCCCTCGAGCAGGGTATGTATGAATGATGTCAGACTAGATTGTAAGCCTTTAAGTCCATCTCCAGTTCTGTGTATGTGGTACGTATATGTATGTATGGACGCTGTCATGATACATGTGATGTCTTCTTTCATTTCAGCCACAAAGAATAAGCCTGAACCCTCCACATGTCCGGTAGGTGTAATAAGGATGATATATGTAGAAGTATGATCTGTATGATAGATATAACCACCAGCATGTTATCTACAGTATGATCTATACGCTCTATAGGGGAATACGGGGGCGGTGGGGTATAATGCAGTAGATGTAATTCCTCAGGTGTCCTGCGGAGGCGCTGCATAGAAAACACTTAGCCTTTGTTCAGAACTGGTGGGTGCAGAGAACACAGGACAGAAATCACATGGCTTTCCTATACGTCAAAGAGAGAGAAAAATATTGGCGTTACACACCGCACAATCCAAACCAGGTCTCAATACTAAGGCGGGGGCGGAGGTAGTCACAGGATGGCAGCAAATGGGATTAATTTCTCTATTGTTTGTTTATTTTTCTGAAGCCATCGTCACAAGACATCGTCATCGCAAGACATCGTCATCGGAAGACATCCCGATCAACTCAGAACATTGTCATCATCGCAAGACATCGCCATCACTACAAGACATCGCCATTACCGCAAGACTTCACCATCAACGTAAGACATCATCATCACCACAAGACATCATCACCGCGAGACATCATCACCGCAAGACATCGCCATCACCGCAAGACATCGCCATCAACGCAACACATCATCATCACTGCAAGACGTCACCATCAACGTAAGACATCGTCATCACCGCAAGACATCGTCATCAACACAACAAAAAGCCAGCGAGTTTAAGATTGTTACTTTCTGTTGATTATAAGCTCCTAGGAGCGGGGGGTGGGGTGCGTAGTGGAAGTCCTCTAAAAAAGAATGTAAGCTCCTAGGAGCGGGGGTGGGGTGCAGGGTGGAAGTCCTCTCTATAGAATGTAAGCTCCTAGGAGCGGGGGGTCTTTTCTGTAAGTTATAAGCTTCTAAGACGTAATAAAAGGTGTAACATCAATAGCTTCTCGTTTTCTCTGCTCTGGACACATCATCCGGTCTGAGGGGGCCCTCAGCCTGTACGGAAGCAAGCAAGAGCATCTTCTATTCTGCCTGTGGCCACTAGAGGTCACCAACACTTCACCCTTGTAAGCTAGGACTCTTGCCAAGAGCCTCATACCCCGGATTTGTTTCCTTTGTGCTGCAGAACCGGGACTCAATTTCCTGTTCTTCAAAACTTTCAATTCTGTGTAAGGAAAGTAAGAAGAGGATCAAAGGATGAACCTGCTTCCTATGAAGTGTGTGGGCTCCTTCTATCCTCTGATCGAAGACATGATATCTCATGGGGGTATGATACGCATAACAAAGTTGAGCATTCCAAGCAGGGACTGAAGATCCGATTTGGTAGTGAACCTAACTCGGACTAGCTTGTGTACCGCCTTTTTGACCCTGAGCAGTTTGCCTTGAGGAAGGCTAGCTTCCATGCGGTCAGTGTCTAGACGAATATAAAGAAATGTAATTTCAGTACTGGGCCCTTCGACCTTGTGTGGAGCTACAGGCACCCTGAGGTCTGCAAACACCGACTGTAATACCTAAAGGTCCTGGGGTGTATGCTCTGGGGGTTCTATCAAGAGGAAATCATCCAAGTAATGAATGACGTGATTGACACGAAATAAGTCTTGAAGGATCCAATGTAGGGACCTGGCAAACTGATCAAATATCCATGGGCTGGATTTAGAGCCAAAGGTCAATTTATTGGCAAAGTAGTATTTGTTTAACCACTTAAGCCCATGCCATTGCCACAGCTCAGGTTGAATTGGGAGTAGCTTAAAAGCGTCTGTGATGTCTGCTTTAGACAACCAAGCCCCTCTATCCAACCTCCGTATCACCTGAATGGCTGCATCGATAGAAGTATATTTCATTGAGAATTCTTCTGAAGGGATCAGAAAATTAAGGCTAGGTATGTGTAAAGAATGTGGGGCTGACAGGTCGTATGTTAATCTTTTTTTATTGCTGAATTTCCCAGACACTACACCAACAGGGTTAACCCTCCTACAATCAAAGGGGGGTTGTTCGAAAGGCCCGATGAGGTATGGGATGCCCCAACTTGTCCAACCCCGGGAAATCTTTGCTGACTGATGGCCCAGGAACATTACTATCCTGCGACTGTGCTGTATTGTTGACATATGAGCCCCAGTCTGTCATGTGGGAGTAAGAGTTGCATTTGGAACAGGGAGGAGCTTTGAGGCCTGCAAAGTGTCTACAGAACAGTTCTGTACCAATATTGGACCAATCCACCGTGTGTTGGAATTGAGAAAAACACCGCTGCAGACTTTACTGAGAAGGAACGGTGATAGTCATAAAAGGCAGACCCACCATATTTATAGGCTAGATCCACCACCTTGCACATATAAAGGTCTAACTCCTCCCTACGCTGAGGGTTAACAGTACAGATGACGTCTCTGAATAGACTAAAGGCTAAGATGAACTCCGTTATGCTGAGTTTACTATTTAAATTCACATCCTTAGATTTGAGGACAACCGAGACCTCCCCACAGACTATGGTCTTGTTGTCTGGCGCCTTGTGGGCTGTTATGAGTAAGGATGCTAAGTTAACGTCCTTGCCGTCAATTATGTCCTGCCGTATGTTGGCTGGAATGAAGTTGGATGGTGAGATAGAAGGTGTAGGACCTGACCCACCAGTTCGACATCGATGATGCCATAGAGTTGATGGCGCGTGCAGTTGAGTAGCGAGGTCTGAATGGTATCCGTGAACACCACCTCCTGGTTTTGGCCCGCCGGATCTGAAGACAAAAGACGAAACAGTTCCGCCTTCCTTGCAGAAGCTTGAAATGAAATGCCTCTCTTGGTCAACTTTGCCATCAACTTAGGCACAATCCATGACCTTAATGATGGTCTGGAGTCTCCTGCACAGTGCGACGCCACATTCCCACGGGAGGATGAAGTTTCACCCACGAATGATTCTTGAGACATCTCACTAAAAAACATAATATGATTAATGCAGAAGGTGAATACCCAACCCCAGGCTTGTGCCACTCACCAGTGTCACACTGACCACCGATGTGCCAAGAACTCGTGATACTGTACATAGCATGCGAAGCACCTCTTCCCCGTAGTGACTGTATACGGGAAGATGTGTACACCGCAGGACTTACTGTGACTTAAGTTCTCTTGTAAGCGCCCGAACGTGTCCGGCTAAAACGTGACAGTGAAACAAGGCATGCAAGGTAGGATTGTCATCTGTAGACGTGACAGGACTTAGGTGTCTGTAGGGGTGACAGACGTATTGAATCCCGCTTGTAGTCGTAACAGGACTTAAACATGTCTGTAGATGTGACAGACGTATTGAATGCCGCCTATAGTCGTGACAGGACTTAAACGTGTCTGTATACATGACAGACATATCGAATTGCTGCCTGCAGTCGTGACAGGACTTAAACGTGTCTGTAGACATGACAGACGTATTGAGATGTTTCCTGTAGTTGTGACAGGCTTGAGTGTAACTGAGGATGTAATAGACACTTCAGAGTGTCTCAAAAGTGCGTGTTTTTTTTTTCCACAACTACCCCGTATGTGGAATGTGAGTACACCAACCACAACGCTACTGTACCTGGCAACTGCTTGCTTGCTGACGCAGTGAAGAAAAACGTAGCTGAACATGTGAAACAGAGTATTAGCAACTGCTCAAAACCACCTAACCTCAATAATCCCGCTCTATGATTATAGCAGCTGTGGGGAGTCGCTCTGGTAGACAGCGGTGCGGGTGCAGTTTAGAGGCAAAACAAGGAGTCCAGATTGTGCAACAAACAGTGTTTTATTCACACGTGCACACCATAAATGAAAAACAGTCTCTTTGGTGACAGTTCACACACAACGGAAATAACGTGGCAAAACAAAAACAGGCCAACACAGGTTCAGTCACCTGGGAGGTGTAGGTGCAGGTTCGCACCACGCTGTCGGCCCAGCCGCAGGAGAATCCAGCTTCAGGTAGCCAGGAACAAAACACCTCCTTGCTGAGCTCTTTCCTCCAGGACAGAGAACTCCTCAGCCCTGTTAGCAGCTCCAGGACAATCACAGCCTCCAGCTGCTGAGCTGGCTGAGCTTTTAAACCCAGCCCAAAACCAGGACTGGGTCGTGGGGAGCAGCCACCCACCCTACACTTTAGCTGCTCCCGGTAAGAGCCGGCCCGGATCGGCTTTGCAGCCATGCTATTTAAACTCTGTCAGTAGCACTAGCTGCTGCTGACATCAACAAAAACGGGCTCTTACCTCACCGAGGCTATGAACCTCGGTGACACATACCTGCCATCCACGACGGCACCCTGCACCTTACCACACACCCCCTTTGTTCAACCCTGAGGGGTGGACACATGTGAGGCAGTGGACGCGGAAAGGGCATCTGCATTTCCCTGCAAGCGACCTGCCCTATGTTCCACGGAGAACTTGAAATTTTGAAGGGATAGGAACCACCTGGTGACCCGAGCATTCCTCTCCTTGGCCTGACTCATCCATTTGAGGGGGAATGGTCGGTCACCAGACGGAACCTCCTCCCTAACAGGTAGTAGCGGAGAGATTCGAGTGCCCACTTGATAGCCAGGCACTCCCTCTCCACTATACTATATCTGGACTCGGCGGGACTGAGCTTACGGCTCAGGAAGACAACGGGATGTTCTTCCCCGTTGACCTCCTGCGACAGTACCGCACCGAGGCCTACCTCCGAGGCGTCGGTCTGTACGACAAACTCCTTGTTGAAGTCGGGTGTCACCAAAACCGGGGACCCACACAGGGCCGACTTCAACGCGGAGAAAGCCTCCTCCACCTTCTCACTCCAGCTAACCCTCCCAGACTTTCGTCCCTTCAACAGGTCTGTCAATGGCGCTGCTATTGTGGCAAAGTGGGGCACAAACCTCATGTAGTATCCTACAATCCCCAGGAACGACTTTACCTGCCTGGTGGTGACCGGTCGGGGCCAGCTACGAATGGCCTCTACCTTAGTTACCTGAGGTTTGATGACTCCCGCCCAATTACATATCCCAGATATTTGGTCTCTTCCAACCCAATCGCACACTTTTTTGGATTGGCGGTTAGTCCAGCTTTCCTCAGGGCATCCACTACCGCCTGCACCTTGGGTAAATGGCTTTCCCAGTCGGTGCTGTGGATGACTACATCATCTAAGTAGGCCGAGGCGTACCGACGATGTGGTCGCAGCACTATGTCCATTAACCTCTGGAAAGTGGCGGGGCGCCATGCAGGCCAAAGGGTAACACCTTGTAGTGATACAGGCCCTGCGGGGTAACAAACGCGGTTTTTTCCTTAGCCGCCTCCGTTAAGGGTACCTGCCAGTACCCTTTAGTGAGGTCCAGCACAGAAAAATAACGGGCTTGTCCTAAATTTTCAACAAGCTCGTCTACTCGGGGCATGGGATACGCGTCAAACTTGGATACTTCATTTAACTTGCGAAAGTCGTTGCAGAACCGCAACGTCCCATCCGGCTTGGGTATTAGGACTATGGGACTGGCCCACTCACTTTTCGACTCCTCAATGACATCGAGCTTCAACATTAACTGCACTTCCTCCGCGATGGCCCGCCGCCGAGCCTCGGGTACCCGGTATGGTTTTAACCGGACCTTGGCCTGAGGCTCAGTGACGATGTCATGTCGGATGAGAGACGTGCGGCCAGGGAGGTCCGAGAACACATCCGTGTTCCGACTGAGGAACTCCTGACTTCCTGAACTTGTGTGGAAGACAGGCTGTCTGCAATTTTTACCGTGGTTACGGCTTCACAGGCCTCGAACTGTGGGGCTGGACCCTTTTCACCTAGAAGCCCTGGCCGGGGGCTGTGGTCGTCGGCCGTGTCCCTATCTTTCCACGGCTTTAGCAAATTCACATGGTACACCTGCTCCGGCTTGCGCCGCCCTGGCTGGTGTACTTTGTAATTTACTTCCCTACCTTCTCGACCACCTCATAGGGGCCCTGCCACCTAGCTAGGAATTTGCTGTCAAGGGTGGGTACCAGAACCAACACTCGATCTCCCGGATTGAAGCCCCGCACCCGAGCCTGACGATTATACACCCTACTCTGGGCTTGTTGCGCTGCCTCCATATGCTCCCGGACCAATGGCAACACCCTTTCTATCCGTTCCTGCATCTGGGTGACATACTCAATGACACTTTTGTGGGGGACAGGCTGTTGTTCCCATGCTTCCTTGGCGATATCCAACAGGCCCCGAGGGTGTCTGCCATAAAGCAGTTCGAAGGGCGAGAACCCAGTAGAGGCCTGGGGTACCTCTCGCACTGCGAACATGAGATAGGGCAGAAGCAGGTCCCAGTCCTTCCCATCTCTAGACACCACCCTTTTAACATATTCTTTAGAGTTTGGTTAAACCTCTCAACAAGACCGTCTGTTTGCGGATGGTAAACGGACGTCCGTAACTGCTTTATACGCAACAATTTACACAGTTCCTTCAATACTTTGGACATAAAAGGGGTCCCTTGGTCTGTCAGAACCTCTTTTGGCAGGCCCACACGGGAAAACATCTCCATTAACTCTTTGGCAATGAGCTTAGCTGAGGTATGTCGCAGAGGCACCGCCTCCGGATACCGAGTGGCATAGTCGAGAACTACCAGAATGTGTTGGTGGCCCCTAGCAGACTTTGGTACAGGCCCAATTAAATCCATAGCAATTCGCTCAAACGGTACTTCAATAATTGGCAGAGGTACCAGAGGACTACGGAAATGTGGCTGGGGGCTAGTTATCTGGCAGGTTGGACAGGACTTACAATAATTTTCTACTTCCTTGAACACACTGGGCCAATAAAACCGCTGCAGTATGCGGTCCTGGGTTTTCTGCCACCCCAGGTGTCCCCCAAGAACATGTTGGTGGGCAAGCTCCATGACAAGCTTGCGATACGCTGTGGGCACCACCAACTGTTCAACAGGTTCACCTCGGATTTGGTTCACCCGATACAACATATCCTGCAGAACAATAAATCGTGGGAACATTAATTCAGCCCCTGGTTTCTGGGGTTTACCATCAATTTCCAGCACATTCTCCCAGGCCCTGGTTAGGGTTTGGTCCCGGTGTTGTGCGGTCCCAAAATTTTCCCCGGAGACATTGAGGTCTGCCAACTCAGGTCCCGGTGGCAAGTCCTCCGTGTCTCCCACCATTACACTCAGTGGGGTTGTCTCCCCACTACCGCTGCAGCAGTGGTCACCCCTACCGCTGGCCCTTCAGACTCGGGCTCCCAGGGTTCTGGCCTTCCAGGGGTATCAGGCCACTCTGCTAGGGTTACCCCTGTCTCAGGGCTATTAGTCACTTTCATCTCAGGCCACAGTGACGGAAAACCAGGGAAGTCTCTCCCAATTATTAGTTCATAGGGCAGCTTTGTGGAGATCGCCACTTCACAAGTCCAGGTGCCGACCGCCGTGGACAGAGACATTACAGCAGTGGGATAGTCCTTTAAGTCTCCGTGTATGCACACCACACCCACTGTCCGGCCCGTATACTGGGTGGGCTGTACCAGGGCAGCACTTACCAGGGTTACCAGGCTCCCTGAGTCCAACAGCGCCACTGCCAGGTTATCCCCGACTTGCACCTGGCACAGATGACGATTGTCTATTGTCCCGGGATGCCGGTTGCACACAGTCTCCGGGCATACATGGAAGCCCGGTACCCATAATTAGTCTCCATGGGTTCCCCCACTGTGGACAGTTGGCCCTTATGTGTCCAGGCTCCCGACACTGCCAGCAGACCACTGGG
>CM065591.1:45280113-45296159 GCA_033119425.1 Bufotes viridis | reverse complement strand
TTCTGCATCACGTACGGGCGCATCGGCACTCACGTGAGTAACAGGCTCTGGTCAGCATCCGGCATCCCCATCGGCACCAGCGTCGGCAGTTGGCATCAGACAGCGGTAAGATCAGGGCCTTGAGGTCTCATCCCAGGGCAGTGGGGAGGGATCGGCACTTCACAAGTTCCTACCAGCTATTTTTCATTGCAGCAGGCGGCAGATCCAGCTTCCACGTGATCAGAGCCGTGCTCTGCCGCCTCAAGTTGTCCCAGCACGCCATCTGCTGGTCGGCAGTGTCATTACAACACTTAGTTATTCTGTTATATGTTCATTATAACTCTGCTTATGCTTGGGAAGTATTCTTAGCCATCTTATGTTAGTATTGGTATGAAAAATAAAAATAAAAGAAGGGAAGAAAAAAGTGCTGGAATTTTTTGAAAAAAATAAATAAAAGAGGAAAAGTGAAAAAAAAAATTAACTGTGTATAGGTTATGCGTATATCCAGTATTATGCTACAGCAGAAGATGGGGCGGAAAACATGTGTTTATACTCAGGTTGCAGGGGTGCCATTGGTTTGGCATTGTATTATCTTGGTCACGGCGGTCTGTCATTGACTGGTTGTGGGAATTTCAAACTATACGTCTCAAACTATACATTAGTTACCAGTTACTGTGTCGATTTTCTATAGGTCTGTCATGCCCCGGTCTTGAGGGGTGGTTAGGCTACAGTCCACAGCCGCATCTTTGTTAAAAAAAAAAAAAAAGAACAGACATTTTTTTTAGCAGGTTGCTATGCTTTCCATAGTTTCCTGGGTCATTCTATCTACCGGCTGCACGGGTTCCTACCAGCAGACGCGGCTAAATACATAGTGGACATGTTGGCATCAGGGGCAAGTAAGCTGCTATAATCATAGAGCGGGATTATTAAGGTTAGGTGGTTTTGAGCAGTTGCTAATAGTGTTGAGCGAACAGTTCGAGCATAGTTCGGGTCCGTACCGAATTTTGGGGTGTTCGTGACACGGACCCGAACGCGAACTTTTTCGTAAAAGTTCGGGTTCGGGTTCGTCGTTCGGCATGTATTTTGGCGCATTTTGAAAGGCTGCAAAGCAGCCAATCAACATGCATCATACTACTTGCCCTAAGATGCCATCGCAGCCATGCCTACTATTGGCAAGGCTGTGATTGGCCAAGTGCAGCATGTGACTCAGCCTCTTTATAAGCTTGTGCGCACGTCGGGACGTGCTCACTCCCGATGTGAATAGAACAGGGATAGACGCAGCTGATGCTAGGGCGAGAATAGGCAGGGATAATTGAATAACTGGAAGCAAATTTCTCTCCTCCACCTGTGATTCATCTGAACAACTGCAGCTGAGCTGCTTTTTGATAGGGATTGGCTATTTTTAGAGTGGCCAGAGTGATTTTTCCATCCACATGTACCTGGGCTGACCGCCGGCCGCCATTTTGCGACTTGTAGTGCTGCAGCAGAAGCTGCCACAGTGTGCATTCCAAAGCTCCAAACAAGTCAGACATCTACACCTGGGATTCAGACCAATAGCGATTTAGCAGCACAGTCCAAGGCTATTTTTTTAAAGGTTGTGCAGACCATTTTGTGGCACATGTTACTGGGCTGATAGGCGCGGCCATCTTGGGACTAGTGCTGCAGCACAATCTCTCCCAACGTCCATTAATCACTTGTAATAGTGGTCTTGTAGCATCCCCAAGTCAGGGCAATGTGTGGAACTAACCTGGGAATGCCAGTGATGGAGAGGCCGGCACGCTGCTCCTCTGGGGCACTCTCTGGGTTCTTGAGGGACACAGCCAGGTGGAAGGTGAGGTGCCCTTGGTGTTATAGTTTAACGTGCCTATGGCTAAGTCCCTGATATGTCGTGACGCCAGTGCCAGTAAGCGGTGGCACACCGTATTTACAGTAGGAATAACAGAGGTGCAGACTGGTAACTTGAAAACAGAATTCAAACTTTACTGAAGACAGTGATGATACAGTAAGCAGTCTTTCCAACAGTTCCTTTTGCAGACAATCAAAATTGCAGTGGTCTTACATCCAGCAAGGTTAAACAGAGGGTGATAATACAGGACTTGGAATTGCAGGTGAACCTTACTTTCTTCCTGACTCGTCCTGACTGGAATTGATGCTTCAAGGCCCCAATGCCCTACTTCTGGCTTATATCCTTGAATCTCCAGTTTATAAAGTACCTCCTCTTGACGTTTAGTACCTCTTGCTCTAGGGATTGCCTCTGGGTTCTGCACTCCTTCTCCTAGGGTACCATCTTCCTAGGGTGGATTCCTCACAGGCCGTGAGGCCTGGGTTTGGCCTTCACAGGCACATGGCCTGCACTTGTCTAAGGCACACTCTAGACTCCCTGTCCTTCCCCTGACTGGGCCTTATATAGACTAGGGCAACCTAGCTCCCTCTAGTGACTAGAGCTGGAATTACATCCTAGCCGGCCTGCACATAGGACATTTCACAGTAACAGGAGAATCAAATACCATAAATTACATTGATTTACATTGCATGGTACAAATAGGACCTTTACCAGCCTCCTCCTAAAATGAGAGAGCGACAGCAGCAAGTGACCCTTCCGTAGTGACGGGCAGTACAACTCCAGTACACTACATACCCGCTGCTTTAAGCTGAGTACGCCCTCGTACTCTACCAGAGTACCGCCCTACTGGAATTTCCACCTGAAAGAGACAAAAGAAAAACATGCAAGAATACATACATATCAGTACTCAATTCTATCTGCATCGACAATTGTCATCAGGTCCAGCTGACTGACGGAGAAGTGCGGTGACAAGGGCGTCGCTCTCTTTCTTCAGGATAAAGAGTGGAACTGGGGCGCTGACCTGGCACAGCGGATGTTAGGGAATACCAGGATAGTCCATGACAATGAGTGAGTCCATAAAGCATATCACAGAGACTCGCACTACAGGGGTCCATCTCTGGGCACATAGACTTAGATAAAATATGTTTTAGCAATAAATACGGTCAGCAGCACATACATAAAATCACAATACAGGACTCTGACAATACCAGGGTAACATCTTCCTGGCAAGTCCTGCGTATATTTAAAGTGCTGACATAAAAGAACCCTTTTCAACCTGAAATGGGGGTTAAAGGGATAAGGTGCAAATAAAAGCACAACTTGGAGTTATTAAAGTACTTGACGCCACAATGTTAGCAGCAGGCAGGATGTCCCGGAACAGAAAGAGGCAGGCTGGGAGCAGTGGTTCCACAGTGGCAACTTATTTGTCAAACATGCCACCGGCCGTGGGGAACTGGCAGCAAGCTCTACCAGCCTGGCAAACTTAAAGGAACAGTTCCTGCAACAAGTATGATGTCCCTGTGAGGATGAGCAAAATGGCCTAGCAGGCCTGCTCACAGGTGCGTGTCAAATGAGTCCCGTTCGTCGGAGGTAGTGCAGCCCTGTGCTGCAGGTAGTCTGGGCCATGCACCAGGGCCACTTGGAGGGGGTGCCCACCAAAGAATGGGCTGGAAACATCACCGGTATTGGGCCTACCCACCTCATTGGCCCGCTGGGTTGCGGACACACAGGAGCTGCTGGTCTCGGGACACGGGCCGGCGCTGGGGTAGACACTTCCTCTGGCCGGGACATAACGCTCCCGTCACGGCGGACTCGGCTCCTGGCATAAGTCAATTTATCCGCTGTTACACGGACCTTGGGTGGCTCAGCGTTAGCGGTAGGACCTTGGACTACGGGTTCGGTGGTACAGGGTCACAGGTAACTCACCACCGCTGGACTGCTGCGCTGTTTTCTTAGACTCTGCCACTTGCCGCAGGCCATCCAGGTAAGCCTGTAAGGAAGCGATCCGCTCCTCCAGGGCGGAGATCTCACTGCTGGATTCCGGCACACTTGCAGCAGGCTCAGATGAGGTTCTATCATGGCGGTTCTTCCGCAGGTCATCCATCGCTTCACTGAACTGGGCCATCCGCGCCCAATCAGCGGCTGTCTTCTCTCGTCGCGGCAGCTCTGGAAGAGGATAAGGACTGGGAGGCTTGTCCAGGATCGTCGGCTGCCAGAAAATGTTCGGGCCGAGAAAGGAACTCTTCTCCTGAGTACGTATTCCGGATGGGTCCCGCGGGTCCTCTGCCTCCACCGGATCTTCGGTCTCTTCCCAGTCTTCCGGTACCGGTCCTGGACGGGTCACCGCAGTAGCATAGGGCTCTTCGCGAGGCCTTCTGCGGAGTGAACTCACTTTCTCTCCGACCGCTAGATTATGCAGTCGCCCGGGAGATAGCTGCGCTTGACGGACCGGCGATTCACATAATAGTCCCGGTTGGTGCCGGTTTCTTGGATGAAGCCGAATCCTCTAACCTTGTCAAACTCGAGTACGACTCCGGTGCGGCGTTCGAGCTGAGGCTTGCTGTCCCTGGAATCTTCATAGATCCGCTTGGTGACTTCTTCAAAGTACTTTTTCTGAGTGGTGGTTTTAAAGTTGCCGCCACTCGGATCTCGGCCATCAGGGCCGACCACGCGGTTCGCGGAGAGAAGCCTTCTCGCTGCGGTGGAAACGGCAGGGTTCGGCTTGTGGCCATGGACAGGTCTGGGCCATGTCGCTGGGAGTATACGCTGGGGGCGCAGGGCGCTCCTTGGTTGCTCTGAGGTCGCCTCCATTGCACCAACTACGGCTCCGGATCCCTCCGATTCAGGTAGGAAACCCCGTAGCAGGGTGAGCCACTGTTCCAGCAGGCTCCACCCCGTCGATTCTTGCACGCCCCTAGGTATTCCAGTATAGGGTAGGCGGTGTCCATATTATAATCCTCAAGGGAAGCGTTACCTCCAGGTCGTCTCCTCCTCCTTCTTGGAGGGTTTTGGCGCTAAATTTTCGCGCCACTGAGGACAGTGATGGCGCAAGAAGAAGTCCAATGGCGCCGGCGCATCTTGGACGCCATGATGCATCAATTCAATGACAGCAAGCAGCGGTAGTAAAACAGCATAAAGTCCACAAAAATGCACTTTGAAGTGGCGATTTTCTTCCTCTTGATAGCGCAACACTGCACAGCGCTTTCTGGAGGTTTTGGGACACTTTTCTGTACGTTTTAGGTCCGCAAAGTTCACTTTCAAATAAACAGGCGTTTTGTCACTTGGCAAACTGGTTAAGGCACAAAGTTCACGTTTTTGCTCACAGTCCGTAAAACGTGCGTATCCTGTTCGTGACGCCAAATGTAGCACCCCAAGTCAGGGCAATGTGTGAACTAACCTGGGGAATGCCAGTGATGGAGAGGCCGGCACGCTGCTCCTCTGGGGCACTCTCTGGGTTCTTGAGGACACAGCCAGGTGGAAGGTGAGGTGCCCTTGGTGTTATAGTTTAACGTGCCTATGGCTAAGTCCCTGATATGTCGTGACGCCAGTGCCAGTAAACGGTGGCACACCGTATTTACAGTAGGAATAACAGAGGTGCAGACTGGTAACTTGAAAACAGAATTCAAACTTTACTGAAGACAGTGATGATACAGTAAGCAGTCTTTCCAACAGTTCCTTTTGCAGACAATCAAAATTGCAGTGGTCTTACATCCAGCAAGGTTAAACAGAGGGTGATAATACAGGACTTGGAATTGCAGGTGAACCTTACTTTCTTCCTGACTCGTCCTGACTGGAATTGATGCTTCAAGGCCCCAATGCCCTACTTCTGGCTTATATCCTTGAATCTCCAGTTTATAGAGTACCTCCTCTTGACGTTTAGTACCTCTTGCTCTAGGGATTGCCTCTGGGTTCTGCACTCCTTCTCCTAGGGTACCATCTTCCTAGGGTGGATTCCTCTACAGGCCGTGAGGCCTGGGTTTGGCCTTCACAGGCACATGGCCTGCACTTGTCTAAGGCACACTCTAGACTCCCTGTCCCTTCCCCTGACTGGGCCTATATAGACTAGGGCAACCTAGCTCCCTCTAGTGACTAGAGCTGGAATTACATCCCTAGACGGCCTGCACATAGGACATTTCACAGTAACAGGAGAATCAAATACCATAAATTACATTGATTTACATTGCATGGTACAAATAGGACCTTTACCAGCCTCCTCCTAAAATGAGAGGAGCGACAGCAGCCAAGTGACCCTTCCGTAGTGACGGGCAGTACAACTCCCGTACACTACAGTCTGTGCCATAGAAATCCTACATCAGGGACTTGGGTGTGCTTGTGTCACCCCTACTAATACCAGTCCACCTGTAATCCATACAGTCAAAAGACTGAAAGTATTCCAGTGAGGGAATTTTTTTTTTATTTAAAAAAGGCCAAGTTAGTTTATCTGGCGTTCAATATACTAGATACAGTTAGGCCTGCGTTTCATACATCTGGAATTAGCAAACTAATGTGCTGGGGTTGGGAAAACATATATGTACCCATACTAGAATCTGTCAAAGAAAGCGGTACTCACATATAACAGTCATTCCATCTGTAATCCATACAGTCAAAAGACTGAAAGTATTCCAGTGAGGGGATTTTGCTTAAAAAAAATAATATATTTCATTGTGGTGCGAGTTGAATCGCAACAATGAAGAAAAATACTATTAAGGGACGAGGGCGCGGTCGTGGTGGTGTCCGTGGAGCCTCTGTTGCTGGTAGAGGGCGTGGCCGTTCGGCTAGGCGCACACAGTAGGGAGCGAACTCCCTCAACTAGCCGGCAGAATGTACCGCAATATCTCGTGGGGCCCAATGCCGCTCTTAGGATGGTAAGGCCTGAGCAGGTACAGGCATTAATCGATTGGGTGGCCGACAGTGCTTCCAGCACGTTCACCACATGGTCTTCCACCCAGTCTTCTGCGGAAAGCGCACAGGTGGCACCTGAAAACCAAGCCCATCAGTCTGTCACATCACCCCCAAGCATATCAGGGAAACGGTCTGAGCCACAAGTTATGCAGCAGTCTCTTCTTCTGTTTGAAGACTCTGCTTCCAGGGTTTCCCAGGGGCGTCCACCTAGCCCTTCCCCAGTGGAGGAAGACATACCATGCACTGACGCACAACCACTTATGTCTCAGATGAAGAGGACATGGGAATACCACCACAGCAGAGTCACCGACTCTCTGATGATGACGAAACACAGGTGCCCACTGCCGCGTCTTTTGCAGTGTGCAGACTGAACAGGAGGAGGTCAGGGAGGGAGACTGGGTGGAAGACGATGCAGAGGACGATGAGGTCTTAGACCCCACATGGACTGAAGGTCGTGGCGATGACTTTCACAGTTCAGAGGAAGAGGTAGTGGTGAGACCGAGACAACAGCGAAGCCAAAGAGGAGCAGGGGGCCAAAGCAGGCGAGCCGCCGCCCCAGAGTTCGCCTGCTACTGGACATCGCCAACAGGGACCCAGCCCCACAAAGGCAGCTTCAAAGAGTTCCCTGGCATGGCACTTCTTTAAACAATGTCCTACCGACAAGACCCGAGTGACTTGCACGCTCTGCCATCAGAGCCTGAGGCGAGGCATTAACGTTCTGAACCTCAGCACAACCTGCATGACCAGGCATCTACATGCAAAGCATGAACTGCAGTGGGGTACACACCTTAAAAACCAGGCACTCGCTGAGGCTCCCCTGCTCCCTCTACCGCTGCTGCCTCGGCTTCCGCCTCGAGAGGAATGTTGCCACCTGCCGAGCAGCAAACAGAGGATGTGCCACCGACACCACCACCACCGCCACCGTCAACTAGCGTCTCCACTATATCACACAGCAGCGTTCAGCTCTCAATATCTCAAACCTTAGAGAGGAAGCGCAAATTCCCCCGAGTCACCCTCGAGCCCTTGGCCTGAACGCCAGCATTTCTAAACTGCTGGCCTTTGAAATGCTGTCATTCCGGCTGGTGGACACAGACAGCTTCAAACAGCTGATGGCCATGGCTGTCCCGCAGTATGTGGTTCCCAGCCGCCACTACTTCTCCAAGACAGCCGTGCCTTCCCTGCACATGCAAGTGTCCGATAAAATCAAGTGTGCACTGCGCAACGCCATTTGTGGCAAGGTCCACCTAACCACAGATACGTGGACCAGTAAGCACGGCCAGGGACGCTATATCTCACTAACTGCACACTGGATGAATGTAGTGGCGGCTGGGCCCCGGCGGACAGTTCCTTGGCGCACGTCCTTCCGCCCCCTAGGATCGCAGGGCATCATTCTCTGCCTCCTGTAGCCTCCTCCTCCTACTCGGCTTCCTCCTCCACTGCTTCCACCAGCTCATCCGGTCAGCCACACACCTTCACCACCAACTTCAGCACAGCCCGGGGTAAGCGTCAGCAGGCCATTCTGAAACTCATATGTTTGGGGACAGGCCCCACAGCGCAAAGGAGTTGTGGCGGGGTATTGAACAACAGACCGGCAGTGGTTTCTGCCGGTGGGCCTCAAGCCAGGCCTGGTGGTATGCGATAATGGGCGAAATCTCGTGGCAGCTCTGGGACTAGCCGGTTTGGCGCACATCCCTTGCCTGGCGCATGTGCTGAACTTGGTGGTGCAGAGGTTCATTCACCACTACCCCAACATGTCAGAGCTGCTGCATAAAGTGCGGGCCGTCTGTGCGCGCTTCCGCCCGTTCACATCCTGCCGCTGCTCGCCTGTCTGCGCTACAGCGGAACTCGGCCTTCCCGCTCACCGCCTCATATGCGGCGTGCCCACCCGGTGGAACTCCACCTTGCACATGCTGGAGAGACTGTGCGAGCAGCAGCAGGCCATAGTGGAGTTTCAGCTGCAGCACGCTCGCGTCAGTCGTACTGCCGAACAGCACCACTTCACCACCAATGATTGGGCCTCCATGCGAGACCTGTGTGCCCTGCTGCGCTGTTTCGAGTACTCCACCAACATGGCCAGTGGCGATGACACTGTTATCAGCGTTACAATACCACTTCTATGTCTCCTTGAGAAAACACTTAGGGCAATGATGTTAGAGGAGGTGGCCCAGGTGGAGGAGGAGGAGGAGGATGAGGGCTCGTTTCTAACACTTTCGGGCCAGTCTGTTCGAAGTGGCTCAGAGGGAGGTTTGTTTAAGCAGCAGAGGACAGGTTCACAAGTCGCCAGCCAAGGCACTGTACTGGAGGACGAGGAGGATGAGGAGGAGGAGGTGGAGGGGACGAGGATGGCGCAAGTTCACAGCGGGGTGGCAGCCCAGGCCCATCACTGGTGCGTGGCTGGGGGATACGGTGGACGATGACGATCGCCTCCCACAGAGGACAGCTTGTCCTTACCCATGGGTAGCCTGGCCCACATGAGCGAATATATGCTCCAATGCCTGCGCAGCGACAGCAGAGTTGCCCACGTTTTAACGTGTGCAGACTACTGG
Organism: Bufotes viridis; assembly: GCA_033119425.1. NCBI lineage: Eukaryota > Metazoa > Chordata > Amphibia > Anura > Bufonidae > Bufotes > Bufotes viridis. The sequence continues at coordinate 45,286,889 of CM065591.1, read as the reverse complement.
GTGGCCACCCTGCTGGATCCCGGTATAAAGACAATGTGCCCACTTTAATTCCTGAACTGGAGCGCGACCGTAAGATGCGCGAGTACAAGCGCTACGCTGATAGAGCGCTCTTGAGAGCATTCCCACATGTCACAGGGAACAGGTGGAAGGTGAGAGGCAGAGGAGTGGCAAGAGGTCGCCAACGCAGCTGTGTCACGGCCAGCTCATCTGAGGGCAGGGTTAGCATGGCAGAAATGTGGAAAAGTTTTGTCTCACGCCACAGCTATCTGCACCGACACCTGATACGGAGCGTGTTAGCAGGAGGCAGCATTTCACTAACATGGTTGAACAGTATGTCTGCACACCCCTCCACATCCTGACGGATGGTTCGGCCCCATTCAACTACTGGGTTTCGAAATTGTCCACGTGGCCAGAGTTAGCATGTTATGCCTTGGAGGTGCTTTCCTGCCCGGCGGCCAGCGTTTTATCTGAGCAGCGTATTCAGCACGGCAGGGGCGTCATTACTGACAAGCGCAGCCGCCTGTCCACAGCCAACGTGGACAAGCTGACCTTCATAAAGATGAACCAGGCATGGATCCCACAGGACCTGTCCCTCCCTTGTGCAGAGTAGTCCTTATTAACTGCCTAAAACATGTCTTGTTGTGCTACGGGCCACTTCTTTATTTGATACAAATTTTATGAAACCCACAGTTGAATGAAACTCTTCTCTGTCTGGGCGCCGGGGCTAACCAGATGAAAGTGGCCGGTTAAACTAACGGGTGACATGAAGCCATAACCTCTGCCATGCTACCTCTGTCTTCTGTCTGGGTGCTGAGGCCTAAGTCAAATAAAGCGGTCTTCTGCTGTGCTGGGGATATGAAGCTAATCTCTGACCTCTCTCCTCTGTCTGGGTCCAAAGGCCTAAATCACTGAAAGAGGCCTTCTCCTGTGGTGTGTGATATGATGCCAGAATATGTGCTGTGGGGCCTCTCTCCTCTTCCTGGGTGCAGGGGTCAAATAAACTAAATTGTGGCCTACTCCTGTGGTGGTTGATATGATGCCTGATTCTCTGATGTGGAACCTCTCTCCTCTGTTTGGGTGAAGGGGTCAAAGTAACTAAATGGTGGCTTCTCCTGTGGTGGCTGATATGATGCCAGAATATGTGCTGTGGGGCCTCTCTCCTCTTCCTGGGTGCAGGGGTCAAAGTAACTCAATGGTGGCTTCTCCTGTGGTGGCTGATATGATGCCAGAATATGTGCTGTGGTGCCTCTCTCCTCTTCCTGGGTGCGGGGGTCAAAGTAACTCAATGGTGGCTTCTCCTGTGGTGGCTGATATGATGCCAGAATATGTGCTGTGGTGCCTCTCTCCTCTTCCTGGGTGCGGGGTCAAAGTAACTCAATGGTGGCTTCTCCTGTGGTGGCTGATATGATGCCAGAATATGTGCTGTGGTGCCTCTCTCCTCTTCCTGGGTGCAGGGGTCAAAGTAACTCAATGGTGGCTTCTCCTGTGGTGGCTGATATGATGCCAGAATATGTGCTGTGGGGCCTCTCTCCTCTTCCTGGGTGCAGGGGTCAAAGTAACTCAATGGTGGCTTCTCCTGTGGTGGCTGATATGATGCCAGAATATGTGCTGTGGTGCCTCTCTCCTCTTCCTGGGTGCGGGGTCAAAGTAACTCAATGGTGGCTTCTCCTGTGGTGGCTGATATGATGCCAGAATATGTGCTGTGGTGCCTCTCTCCTCTTCCTGGGTGCAGGGGTCAAAGTAACTCAATGGTGGCTTCTCCTGTGGTGGCTGATATGATGCCAGAATATGTGCTGTGGTGCCTCTCTCCTCTTCCTGGGTGCAGGGGTCAAAGTAACTCAATGGTGGCTTCTCCTGTGGTGGCTGATATGATGCCAGAATATGTGCTGTGGGGCCTCTCTCCTCTTCCTGGGTGCAGGGGTCAAAGTAACTCAATGGTGGCTTCTCCTGTGGTGGCTGATATGATGCCAGAATATGTGCTGTGGTGCCTCTCTCCTCTTCCTGGGTGCAGGGGTCAAAGTAACTCAATGGTGGCTTCTCCTGTGGTGGCTGATATGATGCCAGAATATGTGCTGTGGTGCCTCTCTCCTCTTCCTGGGTGCGGGGTCAAAGTAACTCAATGGTGGCTTCTCCTGTGGTGGCTGATATGATGCCAGAATATGTGCTGTGGTGCCTCTCTCCTCTTCCTGGGTGCAGGGGTCAAAGTAACTCAATGGTGGCTTCTCCTGTGGTGGCTGATATGATGCCAGAATATGTGCTGTGGTGCCTCTCTCCTCTTCCTGGGTGCGGGGTCAAAGTAACTCAATGGTGGCTTCTCCTGTGGTGGCTGATATGATGCCAGAATATGTGCTGTGGTGCCTCTCTCCTCTTCCTGGGTGCGGGGTCAAAGTAACTCAATGGTGGCTTCTCCTGTGGTGGCTGATATGATGCCAGAATATGTGCTGTGGGGCCTCTCTCCTCTTCCTGGGTGCGGGGTCAAAGTAACTCAATGGTGGCTTCTCCTGTGGTGGCTGATATGATGCCAGAATATGTGCTGTGGGGCCTCTCTCCTCTTCCTGGGTGCAGGGTCAAAGTAACTCAATGGTGGCTTCTCCTGTGGTGGTAAGTATGATGCCAGAATATGTGCTGTGGGGCCTCTCTCCTCTTCCTGGGTGCAGGGGTCAAATAAACTAAATTGTGGCCTACTCCTGTGGTGGTTGATATGATGCCTGATTCTCTGATGTGGAACCTCTCTCCTCTGTTTGGGTGAAGGGGTCAAAGTAACTAAATGGTGGCTTCTCCTGTGGTGGCTGATATGATGCCAGAATATGTGCTGTGGTGCCTCTCTCCTCTTCCTGGGTGCGGGGTCAAAGTAACTCAATGGTGGCTTCTCCTGTGGTGGCTGATATGATGCCAGAATATGTGCTGTGGTGCCTCTCTCCTCTTCCTGGGTGCGGGGTCAAAGTAACTCAATGGTGGCTTCTCCTGTGGTGGCTGATATGATGCCAGAATATGTGCTGTGGGGCCTCTCTCCTCTTCCTGGGTGCGGGGGTCAAAGTAACTCAATGGTGGCTTCTCCTGTGGTGGCTGATATGATGCCAGAATATGTGCTGTGGGGCCTCTCTCCTCTTCCTGGGTGCAGGGGTCAAAGTAACTCAATGGTGGCTTCTCCTGTGGTGGTTAGTATGATGCCAGAATATGTGCTGTGGGGCCTCTCTCCTCTTCCTGGGTGCAGGGTCAAAGTAACTCAATGGTGGCTTCTCCTGTGGTGGCTGATATGATGCCAGAATATGTGCTGTGGTGCCTCTCTCCTCTTCCTGGGTGCGGGGGTCAAAGTAACTCAATGGTGGCTTCTCCTGTGGTGGCTGATATGATGCCAGAATATGTGCTGTGGGGCCTCTCTCCTCTTCCTGGGTGCAGGGGTCAAAGTAACTCAATGGTGGCTTCTCCTGTGGTGGTTAGTATGATGCCAGAATATGTGCTGTGGGGCCTCTCTCCTCTTCCTGGGTGCAGGGGTCAAATAAACTAAATTGTGGCCTACTCCTGTGGTGGTTGATATGATGCCTGATTCTCTGATGTGGAACCTCTCCTCTGTTTGGGTGAAGGGGTCAAAGTAACTAAATGGTGGCTTCTCCTGTGGTGGCTGATATGATGCCAGAATATGTGCTGTGGTGCCTCTCTCCTCTTCCTGGGTGCGGGGTCAAAGTAACTCAATGGTGGCTTCTCCTGTGGTGGCTGATATGATGCCAGAATATGTGCTGTGGTGCCTCTCTCCTCTTCCTGGGTGCGGGGTCAAAGTAACTCAATGGTGGCTTCTCCTGTGGTGGCTGATATGATGCCAGAATATGTGCTGTGGGGCCTCTCTCCTCTTCCTGGGTGCGGGGTCAAAGTAACTCAATGGTGGCTTCTCCTGTGGTGGCTGATATGATGCCAGAATATGTGCTGTGGGGCCTCTCTCCTCTTCCTGGGTGCAGGGGTCAAAGTAACTCAATGGTGACTTCTCCTGTGGTGGCTGATATGATGCCAGAATATGTGCTGTGGTGCCTCTCTCCTCTTCCTGGGTGCAGGGTCAAAGTAACTAAATGGTGGCTTCTCCTGTGGTGGTTGATATGATGCCTGATTCTCTGCTGTGAAGCCTCTCTCCTCCATCTGGGTGTAGGGGTCAAAGTCTTTCAAAGTCGCCTTCTCCTGTGCTGATTGATATAAAGCTGATGGTTGTGCCATCTGACATGGTTGCCAGGGTCTGATTCAATGGGGGCCTACTCCTGTGGTGGGTGATCTAAATGCCTGATTCTCTGCTGTGAAACCTCTCTCCTCCGTCTGGGTGTAGGGGTCAAAGTCTTTCAAAGTCGCCTTCTCCTGTGCTGATTGATATGAAGCTGATGGTTGTGCCATCTGACATGGTTGCCGGGGTCCCATTAAATTGTGGCCTACTCCTGTGGTGGTTGATATGATGCCTGATTCTCTGATGTGGAACCTCTCTCCTCTGTTTGGGTGAAGGGGTCAAAGTAACTAAATGGTGGCTTCTCCTGTGGTGGCTGATATGATGCCAGAATATGTGCTGTGGGGCCTCTCTCCTCTTCCTGGGTGCAGGGGTCAAAGTAACTCAATGGTGGCTTCTCCTGTGGTGGTTAGTATGATGCCAGAATATGTGCTGTGGGGCCTCTCTCCTCTTCCTGGGTGCAGGGGTCAAATAAACTAAATTGTGGCCTACTCCTGTGGTGGTTGATATGATGCCTGATTCTCTGATGTGGAACCTCTCTCCTCTGTTTGGGTGAAGGGGTCAAAGTAACTAAATGGTGGCTTCTCCTGTGGTGGCTGATATGATGCCAGAATATGTGCTGTGGTGCCTCTCTCCTCTTCCTGGGTGCGGGGGTCAAAGTAACTCAATGGTGGCTTCTCCTGTGGTGGCTGATATGATGCCAGAATATGTGCTGTGGGGCCTCTCTCCTCTTCCTGGGTGCAGGGGTCAAAGTAACTCAATGGTGGCTTCTCCTGTGGTGGTTAGTATGATGCCAGAATATGTGCTGTGGGCCTCTCTCCTCTTCCTGGGTGCAGGGGTCAAAGTAACTCAATGGTGGCTTCTCCTGTGGTGGCTGATATGATGCCAGAATATGTGCTGTGGTGCCTCTCTCCTCTTCCTGGGTGCGGGGTCAAAGTAACTCAATGGTGGCTTCTCCTGTGGTGGCTGATATGATGCCAGAATATGTGCTGTGGGGCCTCTCTCCTCTTCCTGGGTGCAGGGGTCAAAGTAACTCAATGGTGGCTTCTCCTGTGGTGGTTGATATGATGCCTGATTCTCTGCTGTGAAACCTCTCTCCTCCATCTGGGTGTAGGGGTCAAAGTCTTTCAAAGTCGCCTTCTCCTGTGCTGATTGATATAAAGCTGATGGTTGTGCCATCTGACATGGTTGCCAGGGTCTGATTCAATGGGGGCCTACTCCTGTGGTGGGTGATCTAAATGCCTGATTCTCTGCTGTGAAACCTCTCTCCTCCGTCTGGGTGTAGGGGTCAAAGTCTTTCAAAGTCGCCTTCTCCTGTGCTGATTGATATGAAGCTGATGGTTGTGCCATCTGACATGGTTGCCGGGGTCCCATTAAATTGGGGCCTACTCCTGTGGTGGGTGATCTAAATGCCTGATTCTCTGCTTTGAAACCTCTCTCCTCCGTCCGGGTGTAGGGGTCAAAGTCTGTCAAAGTCGCCTTCTCCTGTGCTGATTGATATAAAGCTTATGCTTGTGCCATCTGACATGGTTGCCGGGGTCTGATTCAATGGTGGCCTACTCCTGTGGTGGGTGATCTAAATGCCTGATTCTCTGCTGTGTAACCTCTCTCCTCCGTCTGGGTGTAGGGGTCAAAGTAACTAAATGGTGGCCTACTCCTGTGGTGGGTGATATGATGCCTGGTTCTCTGCTGTGGGACCTCTCTCCTTTGTCTGGGTGCTGTGGTCAAAATAATAGTAAGTGACCTTCTCCATTGGTGGGTGACTTGAAGCCTGATTCTGTGCTATGGGACCTCACTCCAATTAATATTGTTTAATTTTTATTTATTTTATGTTAACTCATCATTTCCCTATCTACATTTGTTTGCAGGGGATTTAACTACATTTTGCTGCCTTTTGCAGCCCTCTAGCCCTTTCCGGGTGTGTTTTACAGCCTTTTTAGTGCCCAAAAGTTTGGGTCCCCATTGACTTCTATGGGGTTCGGGTTCGGGATGAAGTTCGGGTCGAGTTCGGATCCCGAACCCGAACATTTTTCGAAAGTTCGGCCGAACTCGTCGAACCCGAACATCCAGGTGTTCTCTCAACTCTAGTTGCTAATACTCTGTTTCACATGTTCAGCTACGTTTTTCTTCACTGCGTCAGCAAGCAAGCAGTTGCCAGGTACAGTAGCGTTGTGGTTGGTGTACTCACATTCCACATATGGGGTAGTTGTGGAAAAAAAAACACGCATTTTTGAGACACTCTGAAGTGTCTATTACATCCTCAGTTACACTCAAGCCTGTGACAACTACAGGAAACATCTCAATACGTCTGTCATGTCTACAGACACGTTTAAAGTCCTGTCACGACTACAGGCAGCAATTCGATACGTCTGTCATGTCTACACACACGTTTAAGTCCTGTCACGACTACAAGCGGGATTCGATACGCCTGTCACCCCTACAGACGCCTAAGTCCTGTCACGTCTACAGACGACAATCCTACCTTGCATGCCTTGTTTCACTGTCACGTTTTAGCCGGACACGTTCGGGCGCTTACAAGAGAACTTAAGTCACAGTAAGTCCTGCGGTGTACACA
>CM065591.1:45242936-45279613 GCA_033119425.1 Bufotes viridis | reverse complement strand
CACTCTTTCTCGTTGGGTGAAATGGGTTTTGGGACTCGCAGGTATAGACACAGGGATTTTCTCTGCCCATTCGTGCACGCAGCGCTCCGCCACGGCTATGTCTGTATCGGGTGCACGTCTTAAAGATGTTTTGAAGTTGGCAGATTGGTCCAGACCTTCTACCTTCAGAGAATTCTATTTTAGACCTCTACCTCATGCTTTTTCCTCGGTAGTTTCTCAGCTTTGAACTAGCAATATGAAGCCTCCGTGTCTTGTTATAAAATTTCATGATTTTCCTATTTCATGACGTAAAGTCATGATTTTATTAAAGACACGGAGGCGAATATTGCCCTCCCTGCCCACCCTTGATCCTTTTTTCTATACAATCTGATAACACGTAGAACCATCTTATATGATCATATCATTTAGTGAGTAGTTTGTTTTTCCCCTACTATGATTGCCTTGTTTTTTCCTTCCTGTTTCAGGTTGAACGCTGGTACGGTTGCTAGGTGCTTTTCATAAGTTCGTTTGCCAGGTTCCAGTTTGTTCTACGCCGGTTGAACAAGTTGCCATGAAGTCGTTGCAGTTTGCCCGGTTCTAATCCAGTTCGGTTTAGACGTTCCAAGTTTCGTTGAGCTGTTAAGAAGCTACGTACACAAAGAAAGAGGAAGATCACAGGAGGGCTTGTCCCTTATATACCATGTTGGAGGGGCTTGTTACCTTGGTTTTGAATATATTACCTGTGTTTTTTCTTTGCTGCTATGGTAACAGTAAAGAGAGTTATAGCAATATTCGCCTCCGTGTCTTTAATAAAATCATGACTTTACGTCATGAAATAGGAAAATCATGAAATTATATAACAGTTGTAAGAACAGTTTCCTCAATAATCTGTGCAGAAAACTGATGAATCTTATGCTGAGATTTACTTGCTGGCTGCAGTATACAGGCTTGTACATATATCCTGCTATGTTCCAGTGTCCATATACATCTCACTATACATGCATAGCTAGCAAGGATCCCTGAAAGATATTTGGCAGATCTTGTAAGATCCCTTCACAGATTTTTTGTCTGTTCTGCCTCTCCAGTCTAAGCACTGCAATGTGATCTCTGATCTTACAGTTGTGATGAGATGGCAATAACTGCAGTCTTAGGTGAATTGGCCGACAGTGACTCGATCCAAACGACACCTTGTAGATCCGAAGAAGTTTATTCCAAACTGTGCAGATCTTACACCGATGAACAGATGGATAGGTCAAAAAATCATGCTGAGAACAGCTAACAGGAGCATGTAGCTGAGATGAGGGTAGAAGCCAGAATGAAGAAGAAGGGAGGAGACAAGAGAGAGAGCAGAAGCTAGGGGAAGAGAGAAGGGACACACATAATGAAAAAGCAAACCCTGCATGTGTAACATGACAATGCTGCTTCCTATACCAGTATTTTTTTCATTGATGACTTTTCTGGTATCGAAGGAGCATGCAATCTGTTAAAAAAAAAATAATCATTAAACTTGCTGCCAGTGAGAACAATGTACAAAAACGTTTAAAAAATATAAAAACTGGTGCACAATCAGAATGTGTAAAAGAGACTACACCCTGATTACAACCAGCCACATTCCTAGAGGGGTGTGATTGTCCCCATATCCAATCCTCACCATCACATTTTGTCTCACAATAGCAGCTACTTTCTTAACCCCTTAAGGACGCAGCCTTATTTCACCTTAACCCCTTAAGGACACAGCCTTATTTCACCTTAACCCCTTAAGGACGCAGCCTTATTTCCAGGGCCGGACTGGGGATAAAAACCAGCCCTGGAAAAAGTTGCATACCAGCCCCGGAAAAAGTTGCATACCAGCCCCAAACACACACGCCGCGAGCGTGTGTATGTATGTGTATATATATTCAAAATACGAGAGTATTGCGGTATGCAGGGATACATTTATAATAAAATAATTTACTTACAAAGAACCTATTCCATCTTCTGCTGTGCTGTCCTCTGCTTGCTTCCACGGATCTTCCCTCTTTTCAATCTGTCCTCAGTGCGCAGGGCAGGCACACTGCTATGGGGATCTGTGGATGACACACACTGTTATGGGGGGATCTGTGGATGACACACTGCTATGGGGATCTGTGGATGACACACTTTTATGGGGATCTGTGGATGACACACTGTTGTGGGGATCTGTGGATGACACACTTTTATGGGGATCTGTGGATGACACACTGTTATGAGGATCTGTGGATGACACTGTTATGGGGATCTGTGGATGACACACTGTTATGGGGATCTGTGGATGACACACTTATGGGGATCTGTGGATGACACACTTATGGGGATCTGTGGATGACACTGTTATGGCGGAATCTATGGATGACACTGTTATGGGGAATCTGTGGATGACATACTGTTATAGGGTACTTTACACCTGCGTCATGGCTATCCGACCTATCCGGGCTGTTCACCCTCCTGATCCGCCATGCCGCAAGTACACGTGCACTGCCGTGCTGCTGCTCTGTCCCCATTGACTATAATAGGGGCAGGGGCAGAGCTATGGTGCAGCATGGCAGAGATGCGGACTAAAAAGTCGGACATGCAGTACTTTTTAGTCCGGCGATCTCTACCGTGCTGCGCCATAGCTCCGTCACCTGCCCTATTATAGTCAATGGGGACAGAGCAGCACACGGCAGTGCTACGAGTACTGCGGCATGGCGGATCAGAGGTGAACAGCCTGGATAGGTCGGATAGCCATGCTGCAGGTGTAGTACCCCACATAGCTGTGTCATCCACAGATCCCCATAACAGTGACATCCACAGCGCCCCATAACAGTGACATCCACAGCAGCCCCATAACAGTGACATCCACAGATTCCCCATAACAGTGTCATCCACAGATTCCGCCATAACAGTGTCATCCATAGATTCCCCCATAACAGTGTCATCCTAGATCCCCATAACAGTGACATCCACAGTGCCCCATAACAGTGTGCCAGTAGCCGTCCCCTTTAGTGCCAGTAGCCCCTTTATGTGCCAGTAGCCCCCTTTAGTACCAGTAGCCGTCCCTTTATGTGCCAGTAGCCGCCCTTTATGTGCCAGTAGCCGCCCCCTTTATGTGCCAGTAGCCGTCCCCTTTAGTGCCAGTAGCCCCCTTTATGTGCCAGTAGCCCCCTTTATGTGCCAGTAGCCGTCCCTTTATGTGCCAGTAGCCGTCCCCTTTAGTGCCAGTAGCGCCCCTTTATGTGCCAGTAGCCCCCTTTATGTGCCAGTAGCCGTCCCTTTATGTGCCAGTAGCCGTCCTTTATGTGCCAGTAGCCGTCCCCTTTATGTGCCAGTAGCCCCTTTATGTGCCAGTAGCCCTTTATGTGCCAGTAGCCCCCTTTATGTGTCAGTAGCCCTTTATGTGCCAGTAGCCCCTTTATGTGCCAGTAGCCCCTTTATGTGTCAGTAGCCCCCTTTATGTGCCAGTAGCCCCTTTATGTGCCAGTAGCCCCCTTTGGTGCCAGTAGCCCCCTTTAGTGCCAGTAGCGCCCTTTATGTGCCAGTAGCCCCCTTTAAGTGGCAGTAGCCCCTTTAAGTGGCAGTAGCCCCTTTATCTGCCAGTAGCCCTTTTATCTGCCAGTAGCCCCCTTTATCTGCCAGTAGCCCCCTTTATCTGCCAGTAGCCCCTTTATCTGCCAGTGGCCCCCTTTATCTGCCAGTAGCCCCCTTTAGTGCTGCCAGTAGCCCCATTTAGTGCTGCCAGTAGCCCCCTTTAGTGCTGCCAGTAGCCCCTTTAGTGCTGCCAGTGGCCCCCTTTAGTGCTGCCAGTAGCCCCTTTAGTGCTGCCAGTAGCCCCCTTTAGTGCTGCCAGTAGCCCCAAGAAAAAAAAAAAGAACACTTATACTTACCTCCAGCGATGCGATGCAGGCCTCTTCCGGCCTGTGTCTCGAGCTGTACGGCTCCGGCGGCGCGATGATGTCATCGCGCCGCCGGGCCAGCCTCTGATGGGCTGCCAGCCTAGTGCTGGCAGCCTATCAGAGAACAGGGAGAGATCACGCCTCTCCCTCCTCTGCTGCTGCTCCGCACGGAGATGAGCGCAATGCAAGCGCTCATCTCCGTCGCCACTGGAGCCCAGTGTGCCTGCGGCCGCCGGCCGGCCGTGCGGCACTCAGGGCTACCGGCCTACCGGGAATTTTCCCGGTATCCCGGTAGGCCAGTCCGGCCCTGCTTATTTCACCTTAACCCCTTAAGGACACAGCCTTATTTCACCTTATCCCCTTAAGGACACGGCCCTATTTCACCTTAAGGACCAAGCCATTTTTTTAAAATCTGACCAGTGTCACTTTATGTGTTGATGACTTTAAAACACTTTTACTTATCCTGGCTATTCTGAGATTGTTTTTTCATCACATATTGTACTTCATGACACTGGTAAAATGGAGTCAAAAAAATGTATTTTTATTTATAAAAAGATACCAAATTTACCAAATACTTGCAATTTTCCAAGTATCAATTTCTCTATTTTTATAATACATAGTAATACCGCCAAAAAAGTTATTAATTTACATTCCCATATGTCTACTTCATGTTTGGATAATTATGGAAATGCCATTTTATTTTTTGGGGACGTTACAAGGCTTAGAAGTTTAGAAGCAAATCTTGAAAATTTTCTGAAATTTTCAAAAACCCACTTTTTAGGGACCAGTTCATGTTTGAAATCAGTTTGTGAGGCTTACATAATAGAAACCACCCAAAAATGACCCCATTCTAGAAACTAAACCCCTCAAGATATTCAAAACTGATTTTACAAACGTTGTTAACGCTTTAGGTGTTCCACAAGAGTTAATAGAAAATGGAGACAAAATTTCCGTATTTCTATTTTTTGGGAAAATTTTTCATTTTAATCAATTTTTTCAAGTCACCAGGCAAGGGTTAAAAGCCAAACAAAACTTAATATTTATTGCCCTGATTCTGTAGTTTATAGAAACACTCCATGTGTGGTCATAAACTACTGTGGGGTAGTGATGTCGCGAACATAAAATTTTCAGTTCGCGAACAGCAAACGCGAACTTCCGCAAATGTTCGCGAACAGGCAAACCGGGCGAACCGCCATAGACTTCAATAGACAGGCGAATTTTAAAAACCAAAGGGACTCTTTCTGGCCACAATAGTGATGGAAAAGTTGTTTCAAGGGGACTAACACCTGGACTGTGGCATGCCGGAGGGGGATCCATGGCAAAACTCCCATGGAAAATTACGTAGTTGACGCAGAGTCAGGTTTTAATCCATAAAGGGCATAAATCACGTAACATTCCTAAATTGTTTGGAATAACATGCTTTAAAACATCCAGTGTGTGTATACGATCAGGTATGATGTTGTATCGATCAGGTAATGTAAGGGTTACGCCCGCTTCTCAGACATTGACAGACCAAACTCCCCTTTTAATGCACCGCAAACAACCGCAAACTCCCCATTTGCACAAGGTTGGATACCAAGCTAGCCACGTCCCGGTGATGTCATTGAAGGTTTCTTCCTCCACCCAGCCACGTACAACACAAAGGGTCCCGAAAGGTCAATTGAATTGATTTTTCGAACGGGGAGATGGTTAAAAAAACGCTGGCTCCCTTCCCTTTGTTTTAATCCACGGTGACTGCTTCTGCGCCGTGCAATTTACTGTCACACCCGATATGAGTGGTATTTTCTGTAGTGCTATTCTCATCAGTTTAATCCTCTAACGTCCCCAATCTGAGGGCCATTTATTGAATAGATTTTTCGAACGAGGAGATGGTTAAAAAACGCTGGCTCCCTCCACTCTGTTTTAATCCACGGTGACTGCGTCTGCGCCGTGCAATTTACTGTCACACCCGATATGAGTGGTATTTTCTGTAGTACTATTCTCATCAGTTTAATCCTGTTACGTCCCATATCAGGGATTGCCTTTTGTGAAAAAATTTAGGCCTGGTACCTTCGACTGCCTGCACAGTGACAGACCAAACTCTCATACACCAAACTGAATTGATTTCAGGAACCGGGAGATGGAAAAAGCAGCTTGAGTCGGTCCTCATACTCCCAAATTGGGGCACTGCGCGTGCACAGAGCAATGTGCTGTGACACCCTATATGAGTGGTGTCTTAACTAGTACTATTCCTATCAGCGGCGGGGCGGGTGCGTGGTAACTTGAGAGCAGGTGACCGAAGCTGAGCTGGAGGAAGATGGTGCGTCAAGGTTCTTAAGCGGAAGCTGTTGAAGATTGGGTGTCCTGTCTAAGCCAGTCAACTACGTCCTCAAGAATTTTCGGGTTCAGGAGTACGTGGCCTCTGAACACTAGGCATTATTCAGGGACAGTGAAATCCACAGCACCACGACCACGACGGCCCCTGCAGGGTGGCCTGCCTCTGGCTGTCATTTTTTTTTCGATAAGTGGTACTGTGCCACCCTGTATCAGTGGTGGGCACTGGCAGTGGGCACACTACAGTCTGTGGAAGCGGGCCTGACACACACTGGCAGCAGGCAAGCAACTGAAATTAGACTAATGTGTAAAAATGAAATGCCTTATTTATCGGCAAGCTACTGTGCCACCCGGTATCAGTGGTTGGCACTGGCAGTGGGCACACTACAGTCTGTGGAAGCGGGCCTGACACACACTAGCAGCAGGCAAGCAACTGAAATTAGACTAATGTGTAAAAATGAAATGCCTTATTTATCGGCAAAGCTACTGTGCCACCCGGTATGCAGTGGTGGGCACTGGCAGTGGGCACACTACAGTCAGTGGAGGTCGGCCTGACACACACTGGCAGCAGGCAAGCAACTGAAATTAGACTAATGTGTAAAAATTAAATGCCTTTTTTATGCAAAGTCCTGTACCAGCCGGTATGAGTGGTGGGCACTGGCAGTGGGCACACTACAGTCAGTGGAAGTCAGCCCTGACACACACTGGCAGGCAACTAACCTTAGATTAAAGTGTAAAAATTAAATGCCTTTTTTGATGCAAAGTCCTGTGCCACACGGGATGACAGGGGTGGGCACTGGCAGTGGGCACACTACAGTCAGTGGAAGTCGGCCTGACACACACTGGCAGCAGGCAAGCAGCTGAAATTACACTAAAGTGTAAAAATTAAATGCCTTTTTTATGCAAAGTCCTGTGCCAGCCGGTATGAGTGGTGGGCACTGGCAGTGGGCACACTACAGTCAGTGGAAGTCAGCCTGACACACACTGGCAGGCAACTAACCTTAGATTAAAGTGTAAAAATGAAATGCCTTTTTTTGATGCAAAGTCCTGTGCCACACTGGATGACAGGGGTGGGCACTGGCAGTGGGCACACTACAGTCTGTGGGCCTGCAGCTCCTCACACACAGGCAGGCCAGGCAACTGCAATATGTATATAAAGGGAAAAAAAGCAGACTAATGTTGCAGCCCTAAAAGGGCTTTTGGGGTGCTGTCAGGACGCTGTCCTTACAGCAGAGATCAGATGAGTCTTTCAGGACTGGAGTGGACACTGAATTCACTAGCCTAGCTATCGATTTCCCAATTAAATCAGCAGCAACTACACTCTCCCTCCTCTCACTAAGACTGCAGCTTCAGAATGAATCTAAAATGGATGCTGTGCAGGAGGTGGGAGGGTCTGGGAGGGAGGGTATGCTGCTGATTGGCTGGAATGTGTCTGCTGACTGTGAGGTACAGGGTCAAAGTTTGCTCAATGATGATGTATAGGGGGGGACCGAACATCGCATATGTTCGCCCGGCAGAGGCGAACGCGAACAAGCTATGTTCGCCAGGAACTGTTCGCCGGCGAATAGTTCGGGCCATCTCTACTGTGGGGGCACAGGGAAGGGTGTAGAGGGAAAGGAGCGCCATGTGGTTTTTGGAAGGCTGATTTTGCCGGCCTGGTTTTAAGACACTATGTCCCATTTGAAGCCCCACTAATTCCAAAAAAACTCAATTTTTTCCAGTAACAAAGCAAGGGTTAACAGCCAAACGAAACTCAATATTTATTGCCCTGATTTTGTAGTTTGCAGAAACACCGCATATGTGGTCGTAAACTGCTCTATGGCCAAACGGCAGGGCACAAAATGAAGGGAACGCCATATGGTTTTTGGAAGGCAGATTTTACTGGACTGGTTTTTAGACACCATGTCCCATTTGAAGCCCCCCTGATGCAACCCTGGAATAGAAACTCAAAAAACGTTACCCCATTTTGGAAACTACAGGATAAGGTGGCAGTTTTGTTGCTACTATTTTAGGGTAAATATGATTTTTGCTTGCTCTATATTACACTTTTTTGAGGCAAGGTAAAAAAAAATAGAAATTCTGTGGAACATCTAAAGGGTTAACAAAGTTTGTAAAATCAGTTTTGAATATCCTGAGGGGCGTAGTTTCTTAGATATAGTCACTTTTTTGGATTTTCTATTCCAGGGTTGCATCAGGGGGGCTTCGAATGGGACATAGTGTCTAAAAACCAGTCCAGCAAAATCTGCCTTCCAAAAACCATATGGCGTTCCCTTCCTTCTACGCCCCTCCGTGTGCCAGTACAGTGGTTTACAACCACATATGGGCTGTTTCTGCAAACTAAAAAATCAGGGCAATAAATATTGAGTTTTGTTTGGCTGTTAACTCTTGCTTTGTTACTGGAAAAAATGGATTAAAATGGAAAATTTGAAAAAAATAGCTGTTTTGGGACCATTTTTATTTTTTGTTATTTACATAGTTGATCTGACAGGTTAGATAATGTGCTATTTCTATAGAGCAGGTTGTTACGGACGTGACAATACCAAATATGACTATTTTTTGTGAATTTTTATTTCCGTTTTTCATAATAAAGCATTTGTGAAAAAAATATTTTTTAGTGTCTCCCCATTCTAAAAGCCACATTTTTTTTATATTTTTTGGGCGACTGTCTTATCTAGGGTCTCATTTCTTGCGGGATTAGATGTCGGTTTGATTGGAACTATATTGGGGTGCATATGACATTTTGGTTGCTTGCTATTTTATTTTTTGGGATGTAAGGTGACAAAAATGGCTTTTGACACCGTATTTATATATATTTTTTGCTGTGTTCACCTGAGGGGTTAGTTCATGTGTTATTTTCATAGAGCAGGTTGTTAAGGACACGGTGATACATAATATGTATACTTTTTATTTATTTATTTATTTTGGTTTTACACAATAATATAATTTTTGAAACAAAAAAATTAATCATGTTTTAATGTCTCCGTAGTCTGAGAGTAATTTTTTATTTTTTTCGGGCTATTGTCCTATGTAGGGTATTATCTTTTGAGGGATGAGATGATGGATTGATTGGCATTATTTGGGGGTTCCTATAAAAAAAAAATTTACACGGTTTTTATTAAAAATTTTTAAGGGAATTTACATGAGGGGTTAGGTCATGTGATATGTTTATAGAGCTGGTTTCTACGAAGATAACTAATATGTGCAGTGTATTTTATTTTTTTAATTTTTATTCAGTGATGTGTTTTTATTATTTTTATTACTTTTTTATATATTTTTTTAACCCAGATCCACTTAGTTCTTGAAGATCCAGTGGGTCTGATGTCTTTATAATACAGTACGGTATACTATATAGTGCACTGTACTGTATATTATACTTTACAAAGTCTGATCAGACTTCTGAGTAGTGAGGCGTACATATAAGTCATCAAAAGTGATCAGGCTTACGTCTGGGCAACACTGTATAACCGTGACAGGACTATACATTCTAAAAGACATTGATACTGATATAATGTGGAAGCACTTCCCTGGATTCTATGAATGAAATATACTTCTAAATACCAGAGGAACCCGCCGTTATCAGGCTTTTTGAACTACATATATACCTATGAACTTCGAAAAGTAACATTTCTAACCATTTGAACAAGTTTCCAACTCCATTAAGAGGATTTTTACGGGTAGCGTCTATAAATATGGGATGCTTCTTTTTTTTTTTTTTTTTTCCTTTTTAGCATGGTTTTTTGTAGTGTAGGTTTATGTTTTTCAGTTGCATTGAGATTGGGCTAGGTGTGTGAGGACCTGCATATGAGTACTTTCTCACTCACTTCCCCCCCCCTTCACCTTTTCCTTTTGAAGGGTTATTCTTCTTTTAGATAACCCTCTTATGCTCTATAATATGCGGCTTACATGTTTATATGTTCAGTGTATGTCTTTTTGTGTTATGTGTGGCCCTATATAGACCAAATTATTTACAGTTATTAACTTACCCTTCGGATCGTCATAATGGAGGTTAAAGTTGTTTCGTTCAATGTGAACGGTATGAATACCCCACAAAAGGAGTCAGGTGTATCAATTACTTAGAAGGGAGAGTGCAGATATTGTATTACTGCAGGAGACCCATTTTAGACATCAGCATATACCAAATGTCTTTAGTAAGTACTATCCCATTTGGCACCATGTTTCTTATTCATCGGCTGCTAGGGGTGTTTCTATTGGGGTGAGCAAGAACATCCCCTTTGTTATAGAGGATAAAATGTATGACCCTGAGGGGAGATACCTTTTATTAGGGGTAATATAGCAAGTTCTAAATTCACTATTGCCAATCTCTATGCCCCCAACTCGGGACAGATAGCCTGGTTAATTCGTGCATTTAGAACTCTTAAATCCTTTGGTGAAGGTCATCTTGTACTTGGAGGTGATCTGAACCTTACTTTAGATCCCTCCAAGGATTCATCCTCCACAAGTAGAAGTCACTCTCATAGACAGCTGAGGAGACTTTACTTGGCCCTTTCAGATCTGGGGGTCTCAGATGTGTGGCGCCTTCTCTATCCTGAAGAGAGAGACTATACTTTCCACTCACAGGCGCACGATACCTACCAACGATTGGATTATCTGTTTATGACAAATCATATGTTACCATATGTTGTTGGAGCTAGTATTGGGAATATTCTCATTTCGGATCATGCGCCTGTGAGTGTGATAGTGAAAATGCACGATGTACCTTTGAGATCTCAGGTATGGAGGCTCAATGAAACTATTTTGGAGGATGAAAGTTGCAAAAAGTCCTTAGACCAATGCCTCAACTATTATTTTAAGGAAAATGATCTTGACAAAATGGACAGGGTCACCTTATGGGAGGCGCATAAGGTGGTTATTAGAGGGGAACTTATAAGTTTGGGGACCAAAATTAAAGGGACAGGCAAAAACAGCTTCTTTTTGATGTCCCAAATCTCTAGGTTAGAGACCCTCCATAAAGGATATAGATCCAGTGAGGTGTTAGAATCCCTTCGGCGACTGAGGGAACGGGTCAGGGACCTCCTAAACATTAAGACTGCAAAGGTTATAAGATCTTTGCGTTTTAAACAGTATTTGCATGGTAATAGGGGTTCTAGACTCGTTTCCTCTTTGCTCAAGGGACAAAGAAAGAGGTCTTTTGTCTATGCGGTTAAATCTGAGACGGGAACCCGGCTTATAAATACCCCTGCGATAACAGCTGAGTTTCGTTCTTTTTACTCATCTTTATATAATCTCTCGGCAGCGTCTTCTCCTGAGCAAATGGGAGATCGTATTACAGACTTCCTCTGCTCTGTTGGTCTGCCCTCCCTGCCCTCGACGGCCGCCCAGGAACTTCTGCAACCCATCACGCTGGAAGAAGCAGAGCGGATTCTATTGTTAATCCCTTCTGGTAAGAGCCCGGGCCCTGACGGGTTCCCAATTGCTTATTATAAAAATTTAAGGACATTTTGCTCCCCATTTTGTGGAGGTATGTAACTGCTTGCTACGGGGTGGATCTTTTTCCCTCAGTCTCAGGAAGCATATATAACGATTATCCATAAGGAGGGCAAGGATATAGAGGCATGTAGTAGTTATAGACCAATATCCCTGCTTAATACTGACTTAAAATGGTGGGCAAAATTACTTAATACCAGATTGGCAAAATACCTTCCAGAATTGGTGGGAGCAGAGCAAGTGGGGTTTGTCGCCGGCAGGGAGGGTAGACACAACGTTAGTAGAGTGATCCATGCAATTACCCATGCAGTTAGATATAAATCTCCCCTTGTACTCCTGGGCACTGACGCTGATAAGGCGTTCGATAGGAGTATCTTGGTACTTTATGAAACAGGCACTGGCTGCCTTTGGTTTTCCAAATGAATTTATACAGGCTATCTTCTCGATGTATTCAGCTCCATCAGCGAAAGTGATGGTTAATGGTACCCTATCGGACGCCTTCTACATAAGGAACGGTACCCGTCAAGGGTGCCCACTTTCACCTTCTTTGTTTGTTCTTACCTTAGAGACCTTACTTGTTAAGTTGCGTCAGTCGCCCAGGATACAAGGTCTACAATTGGGTAATTTTACACATCGTATGGCAGCTTTCGCCGACGATTTACTTTTGATTCTTACGAATCCGGAGGAGGCGCTGCCGGAGGTTTTGAAGATTTTCGAAGCCTTTGGATCTGTATCTAACTTTAAGATTAATTTTGATAAGTCGGAAGCATTGGGTATCTCGTTACCCCCAGATGTGAGAGCTAGAATCAAGACCCTCTCTACGTTTAAGTGGCCTATCCAGGCCCTAAAATATCTGGGAATTATGATCCCACAAGATCCTAAGCTATTGTTTGCCCTAAACTACCCACCTCTCCTCCAAAGGTGACCTCTGCTCTGTCAAAGGTAACTCCCCTTCCTCACATGGTTGGGAAGGAAAAATGTTATAACTACATATATTCTACCTCTCTTGATGTATACCTTGAGAACTCTCCCTATATCTATACCCAGCAGCTTTATCCATAAAATTCAATCGGTTATGGGCAATTATCTGTGGGCAGGAGTAGCTCTAGAATGTCCTTACGATTGCTATCACGAAGAAGGATACAGGGAGGCATTTCGCTTCCAGATCTTCCTTCGTATATTCATGCTATACATCTGGAGAGATGGTTGTCACTTGCTAGGAATGATCGCAAACACATCCATTTGGATCTGGAGTTGGAGTTACTGGGGCTCGACCCGGTCTCCAGACTATGGGTGCCTGACTCTAGGGTAGGCCCTATTGAAATTGGTAGTGCACTCACTAGAGGTATGCTACAGGCTTGCTATAGATCCAGAGAACTCAGCCTGGGACTGGATAGAGTTTCCCCTTTGGCCCCTCTTCCAGTAATCCCGCGCCTTCTTTATCCACAATTTGGTAAATTACCTTCAATATGGCTTTCTTTGGCTCATTGTAGAATAGGGGAGCTGGTAAGATTGCGAAATTCAAAAATTTTTATTCTGAACTCACAGACGGGTTAGCTCCTCCACTGAGATCAGACTTTATACAATGTAATGACTTCGAGAATATCTGTAAATCCTTTAGGAAATCTAAATATGTCCCGTTGTTAGATCTCACTTGGGTAGAAAACTATATATTACTTCCTAAACTCCCAGATAAATGTGTTTCCTGCATATATAGACAGATCCTTAAAACTAGAGATAGAGGTGCCCCTCCTTGGCTTAAAGAATGGGAAAAGGAATTAGAACTATCCCTAGATGATAGAAGTAGAACATGGATACAAAAATGCTCACATGGTTTCTCTAAGTGCATTAAGATACAAGAAAACTCGGTGAAGTTAACATTCCGGTGGTATAGGACCCCTGAATTTCTCTTCAAGATTGGTCTCTTACCTACAGACCTCTGTTGGAGATGTAATATAGCCAGGGGAACCCTATCCCACATATGGTGGGATTGTATGCTTATTAGATCGTTTTGGGGAGATGTGGAGTGAGAGATCAATCATATCTGCTCCACCTCTCTAAAGCTTACAAAGCCATTGGTGTTATTATGGCTTCCCACCCCGTCATTCAGACCTGGGAGAAATTGTTTGACAACTCAGTTGTTAATGGTGGCCAAACTTCTTATCCCAGTATGTTGGAGATCTACGGAACCTCTTACTCTTGAAATGTGGTGGGACAGAGTTAGCCAGGTGTGTCAGATGGAGGAACTCATAGGTTGGACATATCACTCTAGGGATCGATATCTCCAAATTTGGCAACCCTGGCTGACTTATAAAAATAAAATGGATTAAGGTTATAGTGGTCTCCTGGCCTCTCTCTCAGTTCTATGTGGGGTATAACAAGAACAAGAACAATAATAACAACAAAAATCTCTCCATAATATTATAAGGTTTCAATCATGGTCTATCTTTTAGGGCGAATATGTAATGTATTGTTACGTCACGTTTTGTCTTGTCTAGGGTCTATTTGTATGGACTTTGTCTTTGTATTTATTTGTCTTTGTATTCTATATAATCTATTATATTGCATTTTTAGTACTTAATTTTCATCCAGTGAGAAAGCATATTCAGCAAATTGTATGTGTAAATTGTATGATTCCTATTTCTAGCATGTATTGTTAGGTGAAGCCTTTGAAGCTTCAACAACTACTTTAAAGGGAAATGCTTCTTTACTTTTTTGCTGTATGAAACGGTGAACCTTTTCAATAAACAGAATTTGTACCATTAAGAGGATTTTTTTAATTCATTTTCTTCCTAAGATATTTATCTTATTTTTTATTTTTATTTTTATTTTTTATTTATTTTTTTATTTTTATATACTCTTTAACAGCAGCTGTTTAATCAACTATTTATACATTCATTTATTTATTTGTGTTCAGTGGATCCACATATGTCTTTGGTTGTGAATTGAATTTTATGGTATACATATTAAATATTCTGAGAATTATTTTAATATAAGGAGGCGGCTTTGACTTTTCAGATATTGGAGCGCCGACTCATAGATATTGGAGTGCCCTCTCTACATCCTTTTTGTTTTCACCTGATTTATTTGGACAGGGGTGTTGTCCCTAGAGAGTGAGCACCCATTCCATAATCCTCAGAAGGGTGAGCCGGTTACCTTTATTATCTGAACTTTTAATTCAAGCTGGTAAAAAATAACAAGGCCCCAAATAACAATAAATCTAAAAGGGGGGGCTACGGCCCCAGGCAAAGACAAAGAATGGACAGGATAGATGAAGGGGGAAGTGCGTCGGGACTATACCCCTATCAGCTCCTGTCTCATAATGCTTGCTATTCCCTGAGTTTCCCTGCCCGACTTCTTCGAGGCTTTGAAACGCATTCTGTCTGCATATGCGTCTGAGTGTATGATATGACGACTACGTACAGCCTCCCATACAGCGACATGAGGTAATAATGTGTCTGGGCAGTAGTGATGAGCGGCAGGTGCCATTTTCGATTTCGACGAAATTCGCGAATATTGGAAAGAATATTCGTTTCATATTCGTCGAAATCGAATATTCGTCATTATTCTAGTTATCGCGATTAATATGCGATTTAAATAATCGTGTATTGCGATTTTGACTTAGGCTACTTTCCTATTGGTTTCATATCTAGAATTATAGCGAAGATGACGAATATGACGAATGTATTCGTCATATTCCTCAAAACGAAGATAACAAAGTATTCTACATCTTCGTTTTAGCAACCTATTCGTCAACTTCGCTAATTCTAGCAATCAAATAGGAGGGTTGACTATAGAGACAGCTGTGTTTAATTCACTATGCGATTATATTACTTAGCTTTTTTTAATAGAATAATTATATTACTTGATAATTATTATAATTATACTATTTATTAAAAAAATTATATAATCGCATAGCTGAATTAAACACAGCTGTCTCTATAGTCAACCCTCCTATTTGATTGCTAGAATTAGCGAAGTTGACGAATAGGTTGCTAAGCAGAAGATGTAGAATACTCGTTATCTTCGTTTTGAGGAATATGACGAATACATTCGTCATATTCGCTAATTCTACCAAGCCAGAACGTCTCCATACTAAAATGTACTGTCGGATTTGCAAATTACGTTGAAATCGCAATGCGATTAATATAACTTGAATTAATCGCATTGCGATTTCTACTGAGACCTGGTTTACTATGGTTGGCTTGGTAGAATTAGCGAATATGGCGAATGTATTCGTCATATTCCTCAAAACGAAGATAGCGAAGTATTCTCCATCTTCGTTTTAGCAACCATTGTAAACCATGTCTGTTGAAATCGCAATGCGATTACTTCAAGTTATATTAATCGCATTGCGATTTCAACTTCGAGCTGGGTTTATAATAGGTCAGCTTGCTAGAATTAACGAAGTTAACGAATATGGAATATATTATAGCCGTGCTAATTGAAATCGCAATGTGATTAATGTAACTTGGAGTAATCACATTGCGATTTCTACTTAGCACTGCTGCTATATTCCATATTCGTTAATTCTAGCCTATGTAAGATAGCAGTGCACTGCTAAGTTGTAATCACAATGCGATTAATATAACTTGAATTAATCGCATTGCGATTTCAACGTAATTCTCAAATCCGACAGTACATTTTAGTATATGGAGACGTTCCCATGGTGATGGGGACGCTCCATGAGCACGGAAGTCGGCAGAAGCGGCAACGGGCACTGACTAGAGCAGCCAGGAATCCTCAGGACAGGTAAGAACTACTTTTGGGAAGTGGGAAAGAAAAAAATATAACTAAAAAAAAAAACAAAAAAACCCGAATATTCGAAATAGCGAATTTATAGCGTATATTCAAAATATTCGCAAATTAGCGAAGTGCCGGTATTCGCGATAAAAATTTGCTATTCGAATATTCGTGCTCAACACTACTGGGCAGGTCTAAAAGCATATGCGCATGAGTGTATGACACGCCTCTCATACTACGTACTGCCTCCCATACAGCGACATAGGGTAAAAACATGTCTGGGCAAGTCTAAAAGCACCGCGTACATTATATTATTATGGTAGAGACATGCCTGGACTTGTCTAGAGACCACGTTATCACTCTATGACATCACAGCATTTCATCGGCCAATCAGATCTCAGCATCACCCCCATTATGACATCACAGAGGTATAAAGGGGCTCACTTGGCTGAGGCTGCTCATTTGTGGGGAGGAAGGCGATCTGCGTGGTCCAGGGGAGCAGCCTAGACGAGACATGTATGTACTGTATGTGTATGTGAGGTCACATGTCTATCATCATCTGTACATACGTGTCGTGATACATGTGATGTCCTCCTGATCTACCCAATCATGGTCATGAGTTTTTATCTCCTTTTTTTCCACATATCTCAAGACATCGCAAGTAATCCAAGTAATTTCAGGCAATCCAAGTAATTTCAAGAATCCAAGTAATAAAAAAAATTACAAGTAATTGAAAGTAATCGCAAGTAATCTTCAATCATCATCGTCACCAGTAATTGCAGATTGTCCGCTCCTCGAGCAGGGTATGTATGAATGATGTCAGACTAGATTGTAAGCCTTTAAGTCCATCTCCAGTTCTGTGTATGTGGTACGTATATGTATGTATGGACGCTGTCATGATACATGTGATGTCTTCTTTCATTTCAGCCACAAAGAATAAGCCTGAACCCTCCACATGTCCGGTAGGTGTAATAAGGATGATATATGTAGAAGTATGATCTGTATGATAGATATATAACCAGCATGTTATCTACAGTATGATCTATACGCTCTATAGGGGAATACGGGGGCAGTGGGGTATAATGCAGTAGATGTAATTCCTCTGGTCTCCTGCGGAGGCGCTGCATAGAAAACACTTAGCCATTGTTCAGAACTGGTGGGTGCAGAGAACACAGGACAGAAATCACATGGCTTTCCTATACATCAAAGAGAGAGAAAAATATTGGTGTTACACACCGCACTATCCAAACCAGGTCTCAATACTAAGGCGGGGGCGGAGGTAGTCACAGGATGGCAGCAAATATGGGATTACTTTCTCTATTTTTTGTTTATTTTTCTGAAGCCATCGTCACAAGACATCGTCATCGCAAGATATCATCATCATCGCAAGACATCACCATCACCGCAAGACTTCGCCATCACCGCAAGACATCATCATGGCAAGACATCATCACTGCAAGACCTCACCATCAACGCAAGACATCATCATCACCGCAAGAAATCACCATCAACGCAAGACATCATCACCGCAAGACAACATCACCCCAAGACATCATCACTGCAAGACCTCGCCATCAACACAAGACACCATCATCACCGCAAGACATCACCATCATCTTAAGACATCATAATCACCGCAAGACATCGTCATCAACACAACAAAATGCCAAGAGCGAGAATAAGATTGTTACTTTCTGTTGATTATAAGCTCCTAGGAGCGGGGGTTGGGGTGCGGGGTGGAAGTCCTCTCTATAGAATGTAAGCTCCTAGGAGCGGGGGGTGGGGTGCGGGGTGCAAGTCCTCTTTATAGAATGTAAGCTCCTAGGAGCGGGGCTCTTTTCTGTAAGTTATAAGCTTCTAAGACGTAATAAAAGGTGTAAAATCAATAGCTTCTCTGTTCTGGACACATGATCTGGTCTGAGGGGGCCCTCAGCCTGTACGCAAGCAGCCACAGCATCTTCAATTCTGACTGTGGCCCCTGGAGATCACCAACACTTCACCCTTGTAAGCTAGGACTCTTGCCAAGGGCCTCATACCCCGGATTTGTTTCCTTTGTGCTTCGGAACCGGGACTCAATTTCCTGTTCTTCAAAACTTTTATTTCTGTGTAAGAAAAGTAAGAAGAGGCTCAAAGGATGAACCTGCTTCCTATGAAGTGTGTGGGCTCCTTCTATCCTCTGTTCGGAGCCATGATATCTCGTCCACATGACGCTGTCCCACACAATTTGGACAGTCTGTATGGTTGCGGCCACACAGTCAGATTTCCTGATGCAGTTTTGAAAAGTAAAAAAGTGTATCATAAAAGGACAGAAGGTATAAAGGAACGATACAACTTCCCATCTTTTTTGAATTCACTCTCGGTTTTGGCTTCCAAAACTGCATGCATAAACCTAACCGTGTGGCCGTACCCTAACAGGCACTCCCTGCAGTATCTGTATCCCCACAACTACCACACACATTGCATTGTTCCTCCACAGTTGCAAAATCCCACTCCTAGCAGCACACCATGTGCAACGGGCGCTTCCCCCCAGGGCCCTCTATGTCTCCCAGGTGTAAAAAATGGCGATTGCTGTTGTGCAGGCTAAATGTCTCTTTATGTGTGTCACGGTGCTCCTTCCTCGATACCCCTCGACCCTTAGGCTTTGGCTCCAAAGCAATAAATCGTGGGAGTAATTGAGGGATTTGAAGAAATAACTTGAGTCCAAACCTTGAGATGAAGTTCCATGGCAGCTTTACTTCAATAAACGTTTCACCAAACAGCTTCAGGCTTTGTCTTGGTTCCAGCAGGCTTTTGCATTAAACTGGCAGGCAAACTCAACTCTGCTATATCTTTCTGCCACTCTGCTGTACTGACAGGACAGGCTGGCTGTATAACTCAGCTTCTTCTGTATGCTGCACTTCTTCTCTGTAGTCTGACTCTAGGTTATGCTAGAGAACTTTCCTCCACTTTCCTCCACCTCCACCTCCTCCTCATCCTCCTCGTCCTCCAGTAGTGGTCCCTGGCTGGCCACATTTGTACCTGGCCTCTGCTTTTGCAAAAAACCTCCCTCTGAGCCACTTCTAAGAGACTGGCCTGAAAGTGCTAAAAATGATCCCTCATCCTCCTCCTCCTCCTCCTGGGCCACCTCCTCTTCCATCATTGACCTAAGCGTTTTCTCAAGGAGACATAGAAGTGGTATTGTAACTCTGATAACGGTGTCATCGCCACTGGCCATGTTGGTGGAGTACTCGAACAGCGCAACAGGGCACACAGGTCTCTCATGGAGGCCCAATCATAATGGTGGTGAAGTGGTGCTATTCCACAGTGCGACTGACGCGTGCGTGCTGCAGCTGAAACTCCACTATGGCCTGCTACTGCTCGCACAGTCTCTCCAGCATGTGCAAGGTGGAGTTCCACCTGGTGGGCACGTCGCATATGAGGCGGTGAGCGGGAACGCCGAAGTTCCGCTGTAGCGCAGACAGGCGAGCAGGGCAGGATGTGAACGCCGGAAGCGCGCACAGACGGCCCACACTTTATGCAGCAGCTCTGACATGTCGGGGTAGTTGTGAATGAACTTCTGCACCACCAAATTCAGCACATGCGCCAGGCAAGGGATGTGCGTCAAAACGGCTAGTCCCAGAGCAGCGACGAGATTTCGCCCATTATAGCACACCACCAGGCCGGGCTTGAAGCCCACCGGCATCAACTTCTCATCGGTCTGTTGTTCAATACCTCGCCACAACTTCTGCGCGGTGTGGGGCCTGTCCTCCAAACATATGAGTTTCAGAACGGCCTGCTGAAGTTTACCCCGGGCCGTGCTGAAGATGGTGGTGAAGGTGTGTGGCTGACTGGATGAGCTGGTGGAAGCAGAGGAGGAGGAAGCCGAGTAGGAGGAGGAGGCTAAAGGAGGCAAAGAATGATGCCCTGCGATCCTTGGCGGCGCAGCCGCCACTACATTTACCCATTGTGCAGTTAGGGAGATATAGCGTCCCTGGCCGTGCTTACTGGTCCTCGTATCTGTGGTTAGGTGGACCTTGCCACAGATGGCGTTGGGCAGTGCACATTTGATTTTATCGGATACTTGGTTGTGCAGAGAAGGCGCGGCCCTCTTGGAGAAGTAGTGGCGACTGGGGACAACATACTGTGGGACAGCAATGGACATCAGCTGTTTGAAGCTGTCTGTGTCCACCAGCCTGAATGACAGCATTTCAAAGGCCAGTAGTTTAGAAATGCTGGCATTCAGGCCCAGGGCTCGAGGGTGACTAGGTGGGAATTTACGCTTTCTCTCCAAGGTTTGTGAGATGGAGAGCTGAACGCTGCCGTGTGACATGGTGGAGATGCTTGGTGACGCAGGTGGTGTTGTCGGTGGCACATCCTCTGTCTGGTGGGCGGCAGGTGCCAACATTCCTCCCGAGGCGGAGGAAGAGGCCGAGGCAGCAGCAGAAGAGGGAGCAGGGGGAGCCAGAGTGAGTTCCTTGCTTTTAAGGTGTTTACTCCACTGCAGTTCATGCTTTGCATGTAGATGCCTGGTCATGCAGGTCACTAGGACGTGTGGCTGTGGCAGAACGGCCACGTCCTCTCCCAGCACTAGAGGGTCCACTAACAATACCACAACCATGTCCGTGTCCGTGTCCCTTACTGGATGTTTTCCTCATTGTTGCAGTTCACCACAATAAGAAAAAAATTATTTGGCCCAATGTATTGAATTCAAATCCAGGCCTTTTTTTTACAGGCACCTAACACTATCTATTTATGTACCGTATTACACTAATGCAGACACAACAGTAACCACAGATTTAGGGGAATATCAATTGTAGGCCTAGTATTTAGGCCCTGGAGAAAAGGTATCCTTTTACGGACAGATTTACACTTTGAGATGCACAGTAGCATGTGAAAAAATATATAGGATTATGCTTTCAGCACTTGTATTTTAACACTTTGTGTAATATACCCTTTAACGGAAAGAAATACACTTAGAGATGCAAAACAGTGTGTGCAAATGTAGAGGATTATGCTGTATTTTAACACTTACTGTAATATACCCTTTAACGGAAAGAAATACACTTGGAGATGCACGCTGAGTGTAATACCCTTTTACGGACAGATTTACACTTGGCCTGCAACAGCTGGAACACCAGATTTTGGGTATTGCTATTTTTTCAACTGAATTTCACCCCAGAAGATAATATATCCTTTGACGGACAATATGAAACTTGTCCAGTCACAGCTGGAACACCAGATTTACGGTATTTCTTTTTTTATGGTTAGATATAGACGGCTCCACTAGTTCAGTCGGATGACTGAGGTGCAGAAAACCGCTGGTTCTGACTCACCCAGTCAGATAGGAGTGTATAGATAGTTAAAAGTAGCAGACACACTCTTATTTGGGGTCAAGTGGATGGCTTTATTGAATAATGGTAAAATAATTTAAAAAGTTCGAAGTGGTCAGTGTTGGGAGGTGTATAAGTGGAGGAGGTGGTATAATGTGGATAAAACTGATAATAAAAAATGAAAGAAATGAATTCAGGTAGATGATGGTGTTAGGCGTAAGCACTTAATAGTCCATATTACAAAAATATATAAAAAACGAATTATATAGTAAAAAATGTTTGAAAAAATAGATAGATAAAAGCAATGTCCATAAAAACAAAAACAAGAACACAAATTTCATATATAGTTCATCAAGCGCAGGATAAGATAAGCGGAGTATTCGTTAATAGGTGCACAGTATTCCTTGATAAGTGACAGTAATAGTCTCCTGTGATTGCGTCGGTATAGTAAATTCAGGATTTTCCTATTTCATGACGTAAAGTCATGATTTTATGAAAGACACGGAGGCGAGTATTGCTTAACTCTTTCTTTACTGAACAGCATAGCAGCAAAGATAATCATGGGAAAAAACATTGGTAACCATAGAGATAACTCCTCCCATGCTCCTCTATATAAGGAACGTCTCAATACAACTTCCTCCTCTTTCTTTGCCTCTGCCGATCGAACTACAAACTCTTCGCAGCCTCATTCAAACGGTGGCGAAGGGATCCGTCTTTCAACACTGGAACCAAACAACCATGGCTGCCGATTTACAGAAACAGAATAAACTGATGCGAAACAAATCCACGGGGATCCTGAAACGATTAACCTGGAAGACAAAATGATAGAAGGCCACCATAATAAAATGGAAGATCACCCAAGGACAAAATACAGCAGAAAAAACGACACGTGTCATAAATAAAACATAAACATTCTAAATGTCCGAATACAGGGAGGGTAAAATAGAAAATAATCCAGGGAGGGCAATACTCGCCTCCGTGTCTTTCATAAAATCATGACTTTACGTCATGAAATCGGAAAATCCTGAATTTTATGTCAAGACACGGAGGCTCATATTGCAAGTTCAAAGCTGTGCAATCACCGTAGTAAATGCATGCGGAAAAGGTCTAAAATAGAATTCTCTAAAAGTGGAAACACGCGACCAATCCGCCAACTTCAAGATGTCCTCCAAGCGTGCTCTTGCCACAGACATAGATGTGGCTGATGCCCCATGAACGGAATGGGCCGTGAAAATGGAAGTATCAATACCAGAGAGTGATAATATCCATTTCACCCAACAGGAAAGTGTGACACTAGTGACCGGGGCGTAAGGGCGCCGAAAAGAAATGAACAACTGAGGGGAAGAACTAGAACGAAAGGGCCTAGACTCATACTCCCGCAAACACGCCACCGGACATAATTGCAAGGAGGAAGGGAAAGAAGGATAAGAAACTGACTGAATACTGGTTTTCGTGCGGCGTGAAATATTGAATGTGACACCGTCTGGTGTAAAATAACGTGCATCCACATCAAGTGCCTGCACATCTGAAACCCGTTTACAAGAAATTAGACATAATAAAGTCACAAGCTTGGCTGAAAGCTGGCGTAAGGTTAGCAGATCATTGGACGGCCAAGTCTCCAAAAATCTAAGAACACATGCGACATCCCAAGTGGATGAGAAACGTGGTCTGGGCGGTCGAGCTAGACGAGAGCCTCTGAGTAATCTACACACGAGGGGATGTTGTCCAGCAGGACGGCCCTCAAATCCTTGATCCCTAGAAGAAATCACCGAACTATAAAGATTAATCGTACGGTAAGCCTTACCCTCCTCAAAGAGGGAAGTAAGGAACCGCAGAATATCAGTCACAGAGGCTTGAAGGGGATCCAAGTCCCTTGCAAGGCACCAGCGAACCCAAACCTCTCACGCTGCCCCGTAGGCTCTTCTAGTTCCTGAGTCCAGCAATTGTCTAGTTGCTGCCGAAAACTCAGGGGAGTCCCAAGATCCCCCGAGACGTTGCATGCGATGAGTTGAAGTGTTCCGTCCAAAAAAAGAGGATGAAGACCTCCGTAAGGGTCCCGCAAGAGATGAGGGAACACTGGTAGGAGAAAAGGTTCCTCCACCAAAAGACTCAATAACTGTGGGAACCACAATTGGGTTCTCCAAAAAGGGACTAGTAGGACCAACTGAGCCCCAGTCGCCAGAACACGTGGAATGAGAGCAAATGGCGGGAAGGAGTAATTAAGGGAGTCGCCCCAGTGCTGAAGGAAGACGTCCACGGCCTCCGCATCCGGATCCGGGCGCCAACTGAAATATCTGGGAAGTTGCGTATTCAACTGGGACGCAAACAAATCGTTGGAAAAGGGACCCCATCGAGATGAGATATCTAGGAATACCTTCCGATCTAATTTCCAATCGCTGGAGTCCGATATGCATCGAGAACTCCAGTCCGCCAAGGTGTTGTGGAGACCCGGAAGATATTCCGCCACCACCGAGATTCCCTTGGCTAAACAGAACTCCCAGAAGTCCTTGGCCAAGAAGGAGAGAACTGAAGATCTGGTCCCTCCCAGACAATTCACGTAGCGGACTGCGGAAATATTGTCCATCCGGAGTCGTACGCAAGCCCTGACCGAACCGTGAGCGAAACTGCGGATCACAAAGGATCCCACCAGAAGCTCGAGGGCGTTTATATGAAGGCGAGCCTCTTCTGGAGACCAGCCCCCCCCCCGTGGACTCTCTGTGACAGTGAGCACCCCAACCCAGTAGGCTGGCATCGGACTCTATGACGAGATCCAGTTGGGGACCGAAAATCGCTCGGCCGTTCCAAACGGACAGATTGTGGATCCACCACAAAAGCTCGTGTCTGGTCTCCGTGTCGAGAACCAGCGTGTCCGAGTAGGATGCTACCGCTCTCAAATGGGCAATCTTGAGCCGTTGCAAGGCTCGGTAATGGAGTGGGGCCGGAAAGATCGCCTGAATGAAAGATGTAAGAAGACCAATCAGGTGAGCCAGGTGACGAAGAGACACCTGAGGTAGCGCTAATGAATGGCGGATCTCCTTGCGAATCGCCTTGACCTTGGTCAGGGGAAGACTGAGGGTCTGATCTATGGAATCTACGTCGAAGCCCAGAAACTCTATGGTAGTAGCTGGAGTCAGACACGATTTATCCCGGTTGATGATAAACCCGAGTCCTTCGAGGAGAGAAACGGCTAAGCCTAGGTGACGTAACAGAATGGACGGGCTTTGAGCCATAATCAGAATGTCGTCCAAATAGATGATTAAGCGAACTCACCGTGCCCTGAGCCAAGCCACTACCGGCTTCATGATTTTCGTAAAGCACCAGGGAGCGGACGACAGTCCGAAGGGGAGGCAAGTGAAACGCCAAATCTGGTCTCTCCAAGGAAACTGGAGAAGGTCTCGAGACAGGGGATTTATAGGGACCGTCAGGTAAGCATCCTTCAGGTCTAGTTTGACAAACCAATCTCCTGGTAGGAGCATGTCCCTCAATAGATGGATGCCCTCCATCTTGAAATGTCTGTAATGCACAAATGCGTTCAGACTCTTCAGATTAATGACCAGACGGACTGTCGGCCCTTCTTCTGAACTAGAAATATATTGCTCACCACACCCGATCGAGGATCGGGGGACGGTTCTATAGCATCCTTCTGGAAAAGGGACGACAACTCTGAGTCTATCAGGGAAGAGGCTTGATGTGACAAGGGATGGGAATGGCAAGTTGGAAGGTTTGTTGGAGTTGCAACCAGCTCTATAGTGAAACCTTGGATTGCGGACAGGACCCACTGGTCTGAGGTGATCCTTGACCACGCATGGGAAAAGAAACGGAGACTTCCCCCTACAGCCCTCGTCAGAGAACAGGTAACATGGGGTTGACTTACCATAAGGGCGTCGGGATCCTGGGATGCCTCGGAAACCTCTTGAAGGGGTAGGAGCTCCTCGTCAGGGGAAAAATGGCTGGCTGATGTCTGGGGTCTTGGAGGGATTGACGATAATTGTAGGAGCCTCTGCCCGTACCTCTAGGCTGGAAGGTGGACCGGCCGGACAGTCGGCCCCTTGTACTGCCGGCCCTTGCAGAAAAACGAGGTTGAAAAACCCGGCGCATAGAGGTTTGCGCCTTATCTAGAGCTGTGAACGTGCCTACATATCTGCCCAACTCTTTTATGAAAGGATCTCCGAAGAGAAGGCCCTGAGCCTCTTTTCCAGACTCGGTAAGGGACAAATTGGCCAGTTTGGGTTTGATTTTCATAAGGATGGCCCTCCTACGTTCTATAGCAATGGAGGTGTTGGCGTTACCCGCCACACATATCGCCCTCTGGGACCAACCCCTGAGCTTGTCAGGGTTAACCTGTTTGCCTTCTGCAATAGCCGACTCGGCTAGGTCAAAAATTTTTGCTAAAGGGCCGTTAATATCGAGAAGCTTGTCCTGGCAAGCTTTTAACACTGCATCAAGACCCTTGCGAGGGTTAAAACCCGTCTTTGCAAGAAATTGGACCACTTTAGGATCCACACTGGGGGTCTCGCAGATCTTATTTGGAATTAACGGACGCGGGCACTCTGCGCGTAATTTACTGCGATCCTCTTTAGATAAGGGCGCTCTCATCCTCGCCTCCAAATATTGGGCCACATGAGTGGCGGGAAGCCACTCAGAAGAGCGAGGGTGGTGGAGGTGGTCCGGATTAAAGAGGGGTTCACCTCTGGGATCTAGCAGTGCGTCAGAGACTTCTACA
The DNA here is from genome assembly GCA_033119425.1 of Bufotes viridis. Classification (NCBI taxonomy): domain Eukaryota; kingdom Metazoa; phylum Chordata; class Amphibia; order Anura; family Bufonidae; genus Bufotes; species Bufotes viridis. The sequence continues at coordinate 45,253,211 of CM065591.1, read as the reverse complement.
CTCTCATCAATCATCATGGCCGTATGTGAGGCCGGTACTTCTAAGGCAGGGTCAACTGCCACATCAAACAACTCATCTGCTGAATGGTGGGAGAGAGTATCTAAAGCCTCCCCATCAGACTCAGGGTCTGAATTAGAAACCGGTTCCGGTTGAGACCGGGCGGTTTTCCAGTGTCGTGCCCTTTCTGCCGGGTAAGCTCTTTTGCGCGACGTAATCGTGCATTCATTGGATGGGATAAAGCCATCATTCACAGATGGAACAAGGCCATCATTCACATAAGCTCTGGAAGTAGGAGGGAGTACCTCACTAGTAGAAGGGAAGGATCTGAGTGCCTGAGATATGGAGCGAGTGAGGGAAGCAGACACAGACCCCATGGCAGAGACTATAGCCTGTGAGATGGACTGTTGTAAGTCCAGCACAGGCAAATTAGAAGTGGAAGACTTTGGACCCCTGATAGGGGAAGAAGGTCTCTGGGAACCTAAGCGACTCCCTCTAATGGAAGCAGAGGGGGAATCCGTACTATTAGGAGGGATAACCGACATGATTGAACCTGTGAGGAGTTAGTCACCCCTGACAGGAAAGGAGGGAGAACGGAGTAAATGAACCTAAGAAAAAAATAAACCCTAGAAGGGTTCTAGAAGGGTCCTAAAACAACCTGACTGTGGATGAGGGAAAAAGCGCAGGAGCAAAGACCGGGATCACTGATGGCGGCTGCCGGTGCGGTGCGAACAGGGGAGAAGGAGGCGTGGCCAAATCGGAAGGTTTCCGATCTCCATGCAAAGGATAGGAAACCAAAAATGGCCGCCGAGAATCCCGTAGAAAGTGCAGGATCTCGGCGGCCCAGGAGGCCCAAGATGGCGCATGAGATTCTCGCGAATCACGAGAACTCGAGCGCTCGCAAGGCCTAAACGCAGGAACAGAGAGGACGAGCGGGAGGCGGGGCAAGATGGCGAACCCAGCAGCAATGGGGAGGACGGGCCAGAACCCAGGAGAGTATAAGGGAAAAGGTAAGATAGCCAAAGAAGGGAAAAAAGGGGAACTGCACTAAAGCCAGAAGCTGGCCAAGGAGCTGAAGATGAAACAAGCCCAGAAGGGAAGAATTATATACCAGATAGGCAGTGGAAGCGAATATATATATATATATATATATATATATATATATATATACAAATGAACAAAAACTATGACTGAATATATATAAAAACACCAAGTATACAATAATTAAGGAGCTGCTATACTTATCTCATGGAGAGCAGCAAAGAAAGAGGAGGAAGTTGTATTGAGACGTTCCTTATATAGAGGAGCATGGGAGGAGTTATCTCTATGGTTACCAATGTTTTTTACCCATGATTATCTTTGCTGCTATGCTGTTCAGTAAAGAAAGAGTTAAGCAATATGAGCCTCCGTGTCTTGACGTAAAATTACAATCTCTCTTTGATCAATGATTAAGCTGACCGTTCTAATCTCACAGTGTTTTCTTATTGCGGTGATTCATAGATATATTTCTGTGATCGATAGATATGTCAATGTTGCGATTGGCTATTTCAGCCGCACAATATTTACTTATTCCGGTGATCCACAGACATATGTCTATTTGCGATTGTAACTGCGAATTGTTCTTAGTTTTTATATGGCAGGTTGATAAAGAAACTGTGGGAAAGGAAGGAGCTCTGCAGCCTGAGCACGGCGTCCCGCGCTGTCTGAGGCTCAGAGATCACTTAACCACCGCCCGGGGCTTCGGTTTGAACCAGCTTTTCCTCCTGCGATCTCCACGGTCTGATAGTGGATGGACGGCGTCCCTTGTGGCTTGGGTGCTGGGTTTGCGCGCGCTAGCTGTTTTGAGCCGAGGCTTTGGTGTAGATCAGTCTGCTTACTGATGAAGGGTTATTACCCGAAACACATTTAAGCTTAACAGAGGATCGTCACTACATCTTAAACTATCAGAGGAACAATCTCTACAGGAGCGCTCCTAAAGAAAGATATGGAATACAGAGCAAATTTGGAGAGAACCGCTACCATCCGCTATCGCTACTGTGACCACGTGACCTACACCAAAGCCTCGGCTCCAAACAGCTAGTGCGCGCAAACCCAGCGCCCAAGCCACGAGGTTTTTAGGCACTAAAAAGGCTGTAAAATAGTCAAGGAAAGGGCTAGAGGTCTGCCAAAGGCAGCAAAATGTAGATAAATGCCCTGCAAACAAATGTGGATAGGGAAATTAATTCAAATAAAATGAAATAAATAAAAATTACCCAAAATCAATTGGAGAGAGGTCCCATAGCAGAGAATCATGCGTCATATCACCCACCACTGGAGAAGGCCACTTTCAGTTATTTCGGCCCCAGCACCCAGACAGAGGAGAGAGGTCCCACAGCAAGGAATCATGCGTCATATCACCCACCACTGGAGAAGGCCATTTTCAGTTATTTCGGCCCAGCACCCAGACCGAGGATACAGGTCCCACAGCAAGGAATCATGCGTCATATCACCCACCACTGGAGAAGGCCACTCAGTAATTTCGGCCCCAGCACCCAGACAGAGGAGAGAGGTCCCACAGCAAGGAATCATGCGTCATATCACCCACCACTGGAGAATGCCACTTTCAGTTTTTTCGGCCCAGCATCCAGACCGAGGAGAGAGGTCCCACAGCAAGGAATCATGCGTCATATCAACCACCACCGGAGAAGGCCACTCTCAGTTATTTCGGCCCCAGTACCCAGACAGAGGAGAGAGGTCCCACAGCAAGGAATAAGGCGTCATATCACCCACCACTGGAGAAGGCCACTTTCAGTTATTTCGGCCCAGCAGCCAGACCGAGGATACAGGTTACACAGCAAGGAATCATGCGTCATATCACCCACCACTGGAGAAGGCCACTTTCAGTTAGTTCGGCCCCAGCACCCAGACAGAGGAGAGGTTCATTCAACTTTGGGTTGCACCGCAAGATCATGGTAAAGTTAAAAAAATGAACTTTCAATAAAGAAGTGCCCCGGAGTACAAGAATACATGGTTGAGGGGGAGGCAGTTATAAATGTCTATTCTGCACAAGGGAGGCACAGGTCTTGTGGGATCCATGCCTGGTTAATTTTTATGAACGTCAGCTTGTCCACGTTGGCTGTGGACAGGCGGCTGCGTTTTTCAGTAATGACGCCCCCTGCCGTGCTGAATACACGTTCAGACAAAACGCTGGCCGCCGGGCAGGCCAGCACCTCCAAGGCATAAAATGCTAACTCTGGCCAAGTGGACAATTTGGAGACCCAGAAGTTGAATGTGGCCGAACCATCAGTCAGTACGTGGAGGGGTGTGCAGACGTACTGTTTAACCATGTTAGTGAAATGCTGCCTCCTGCTAACACGTTCCGTATCAGGTGGTGGTGCAGTTAGCTGTGGCGTGGAGACAAAACTTTTCCACATTTCTGCCATGCTAACCCTGCCCTCAGAGGAGCTTGCCGTGACACTGCTGCATTGGCGACCTCTTGCTCCTCCTCTGCCTTTGCCTTGGGCTTCCACCTGTTCCCCTGCGACATTTGGGAATGCTCTCAGGAGCGCGTCTACCAGCGTGCGCTTGTACTCGCGAATCTTCCTATCACCTCCAGTGCAGGAAATAAGGTGGGCACATTGTCTTTGTACCGGAGATCCGGCAGGGTGGCCACCCAGTAGTCCGCACACGTTAAAATGTGGGCAACTCTGGTGTCGTAGTCGCTCATGTGTGCCAGGCTCCCCAGAGGTAAGGACAAGCTGTCCTCTGTGGGAGGCATATCGTCATCGTCCTCCGTATCCCCCCAGCCACGCACCAGTAATGGACCTGAGCTGTGTCGGGTGCCACCCCGCTGTGAACCTGCTTCATCCTCATCCTCCTCCACCTCCTCCTCATCCTCCTCGTCCTCCAGTAGTGGGCCCTGGCTGGCCACATTTGTACCTGGCCTCTGCTGTTGCAAAAAACCTCCCTCTTCTAACAGACTGGCCTGAAAGTGCTAAAAATGACCCCTCATCCTCCTCCTCCTCCTCCTGGCCCTGGGCCACCTACTCTTCCATCATCGCCCTAAGCATTTTCTTAAGGAGACATAGAAGTGGTATTGTAGCGCTGATAATGGTGTCATCGCCACTGGCCATGTTGGTGGAGTACTCGAAACAGCGCAACAGGGCACACAGGTCTCGCATGGAGGCCCAATCATTGGTGGTGAAGTGGTGCTGTTCCGCAGTGCGACTGACGCGTGCGTGCTGCAGCTGAAACTCCACTATGGCCTGCTGCTGCTCGCACAGTCTCTCCAGCATGTGCAAGGTGGAGTTCCACCTGGTGGGCACGTCACATATGAGGCGGTGAGCAGGAAGCCCGAAGTTCCGCTGTAGCGCAGACAGGGGAGCAGCGGCAGGATGTGAACGCCGGAAGCGCGCACAGACGGCCCACACTTTATACAGCAGCTCTGACATGTCGGGGTAGTTGTGAATGAACTTCTGCATCACCAAATTCAGCACATGCGCCAGGCAAGGGATGTGCGTCAAACCAGCTAGTCCCAGAGCTGCAACGAGATTTCGCCCATTATCGCACACCACCAGGCCTGAGCGGTGTGGGGCCTGTCCCCCAAACATATGAGTTTCAGAATGGCCTGCTGACATTTACCCCGGGCTGTGCTGAAGTTGGTGGTGAAGGTGTGTGGCTGACTGGATGAGCTGGTGGAAGCAGAGGAGGAGGAAGCCGAGTAGGAGGAGGAGGCTACAGGAGGCAAAGAATGATGCCCTGCGATCCTTGGCGGCGGAAGGACGTGCGCCAAGGAACTCTCCGCCTGCGGCCCAGCCGCCACTACTTTTACCAAGTGTGCAGTTAGGGAGATATAGCGTCCCTGGCCGGGCTTACTGGTCCACGTATCTGTGGTTAGGTGGACCTTGCCACAGATGGCGTTGCGCAGTGCACACTTGATTTTATCGGATACTTGGTTGTGCAGGGAAGGCACGGCTCTCTTGGAGAAGTAGTAGTGGCTGGGAACAACATACTGTGGGACAGCCATGGACATCAGCTGTTTGAAGCTGTCTGTGTCCACCAGCCTGAATGACAGCATTTCAAAGGCCAGTAGTTTAGAACTGCTGGCATTCAGGCCCAGGGCTCGAGGGTGGCTAGGTGGGAATTTACGCTTTCTCTCAAGGTTTGTGAGATGGAGAGCTGAACGCTGCCGTGTGACATGATGGAGATGCTTGGTGACGCAGGTGGTGGTGTCGGTGGCACATCCTCTGTTTGGTGGGCGGCAGGTGCCAACATTCCTCCCGAGGCGGAGGAAGAGGCCGAGGCAGCAGCGGTAGAGGGAGCAGGGGGAGCCAGAGTGAGTTCCTTGCTTTTAAGGTGTTTACTCCACTGCAGTTCATGCTTTGCATGTAGATGCCTGGTCATGCAGGTTGTGCTAAGGTTCAGAACGTTAATGCCTCGCTTCAGGATCTGATGGCACAGCGTGCAAACCACTCGGGTCTTGTCGTCAGCACATTGTTTAAAGAAGTGCCATGCCAGGGAACCCCTTGAAGCTGCCTTTGGGGTGTTTCGTCATCATCAGAGACGTGCGGACTCCGATGAGGTGATATTCCCATGTCCTCATCATCAGGAAACATCAGTGGTTGTGCATCAGTGCATTCTATGTCTTCCACCACTGGGGAAGGGCTAGGTGGATTCCCTTGGGAATCCCTGTCAGCAGAGTCTTCAAACAGCATAAGAGACTGCTGAGGCTCAGACAGTTTCCCTGATATGCATGGGGGTGATGTGACAGACCGATGGGCTTGGTTTTCAGGGGCCACCTGTGCGCTTTCTGCAGAAGACTGGGTGGGAGATAATGTTGTTAACATGCTGGATCCACTGTCGGCCACCCAATTGACTAGCGCCTGTACCTGCTCAGGCCTTACCATCCTTAGAACGGCATTGGGCCCCACCAAATATCTCTGTAAATTCTGGCGGGTACTGGAACCTGAGGTAGTTGGTTCACTAGGACGTGTAGCTGTGCCAGAATGGCCACGTCCTCTCCCAGCACCAGAGGGTACACTAACACCACCACGACCGCGTCCGCGTCCCTTACTAGATGTTTTCCTTATTGTTACCGTTCACCAAGCACCACAATAAGAAAAAAAATATTTGGCCCAATGTATTGATTTCAAATTCAGGCGTTTTTTTTAGAGGTACCTAACACTATCTGCCTATTTGTTTATGTAGCGTATTACACTAATCCAGGCACAGCAGTAACCACTGATTTAGGGGAATATCTCTTTTAGGGCTAGTATTTAGGCCCTGGATGAAAGGTATCCTTTTATGGACAGATTTACACTTGGCCTGCAACAGCTGGGACACCAGATTCAGGGTATTGCTATATTGGCAGGTTAATTTAACCCCAGAACAAAATATATGTGTAAGCGGATACTATAAAATATGTCCTGCAACTGCTTGGACACCAGATACAGGGTATTGCTATATTGGCAGGTTAATTTCACCCCAGAAAAAAATATATGTGTAAGCGGACACTATGAAATCGGTCCTGCAACTGTTTGGACACCAGATCCAGGGTATTGCTATATTGGCAGGTTAATTTCACCCCAGAAAAAAGTATATGTGTAAGCGGACACTATGAAATCTGGCCTGCAACTGCTGGGACACCAGATCCAGGGTATTGCTACATTGGCAGGTTAATATAACCCCAGAACAAAATATATGTGTAAGCGGACACTATTAAATCGGTCCTGCAACTGCTGGGACACCAGATCCAGGGTATTGCTATATTGGCAGGTTAATTTCACCCCAGAACAAAATATATGTGTAAGCTGACACTATGAAATCTGTCCTGCAACTGCTGGGACACCAGATCCAGGGTATTGCTATATTGGCAGGTTAATTTCACCCCAGAAAAAAATATATGTGTAAGCGGACACTATGAAATTTGGCCTGCAACTGTTTGGACACCAGATCCAGGGTATTGCTATATTGGCAGGTTAATTTTACCCCAGAAAAAAAATATATGTGTAAGCGGACACTATGAAATCTGGCCTGCAACTGTTTGGACACCAGATCCAGGGTATTGCTATATTGGCAGGTTAATTTCACCCCAGAAAAAAATATATGTGTAAGCGGACACTATGAAATCTGTCCTGCAACTGCTGGGACACCAGATCCAGGGTATTGCTATATTGGCAAGGTAATTTCACCCCAGAACAAAATATATGTGCCATTACGCGCTCCACTCTACTCAAACGACATTTCGTTCGACATGGTGGGCAATTTTTGTTACTTCTCCCCTCTTCCAAAACTAATCAGGTGGATCCTCCCGTCGAGATTGAGTTCTTCCCTACGTCAAATAGTTGGTGCCCGGTTAGGGTACTGGGAGAACTGGCCGAGTTCCTTCAACCGTTTTCTCCAGACGACCCACTTCTCCCACTACAAGGCAGTCCCCTCACTTCAGCTCAGTTCTCACATCCGCCCTTTAGTAGAAGGATTAGGCTTTTATCCGAACACAATCTCAGGACACTCGTTTTGCATAGGAGCCACCTCCTCGGCCTCCAAACACCAGGTGCCCCCTTATGTTATCCACAAGGTGGGGCGCTGGAGGTCCTCATGCTACACTAGGTATATTTCCAATCCGCAGGTTGAAATTTCAAGGGCTTTCTGTTTTTTGGCATTGTGATTTGTCCTGTTCATTTTCAATAAACGTTTCATACCTAGCAATGTTGGTAGTCTTTTTGCCCACATATCCAGGCCTACCCCGCACTGGCTCCGGGCACAGTTCGGCCAGTTAGGTCACGGAGGGTTGGTAAGCATCCCTCCCCACTCCTCATTCATGTACACCTCAGCCCATACCACAAGTATAAGTTTAATAGAACAGTTTCTGTAGACATCTATGTGGAATCAGCTGAGACGGTGTAAAAGTAATGCGCTTCTTCTTGACGCTAACATTGACCTGTAAAGCTGAGTTCTTACTTGGGTGTTTTGGTCAGTTTTAAGCCCCGTGACTGCCCAAATAGGTGAAGTGTGCAGTGATTCTAAGACTCACAGTATTATTTCACTACTACGGCAGACTCCCTATGCGTGTTACTGCAAGGCACAGTGTTATACACCACTATAAAGGCTCTCTGTAGCCAGGATATAGCCGCATTTTGAACGCTATTCGCTGTAAATAAATTCGGATCAAACCAAATCTTTTCGAATCGAATTTTTCAAAAATTAGCTTATACCTAATTATGACCTTTCTTTACAACCCCTTTATGGCCCGGAAATCATATAGACATTGAAAGTCTTTCCCACCATATCAACCTATCACCAATCTCCAAGACAGGTGATATGTTAAAGGCAAAGGATTATTTGCCGCATTTGTGTGAGGGATGCGGGGCATGCCGCTTATAAGCCGCAGCCTTCTTCTCACCTTGCCAGCAGCTCATTTCTGCATCACGTACGGGCGCATCGGCACTCACGTGAGTTACAGGCTCTGGTCAGCATCCGGCATCCCCATCGGCACCGGCGTCGGCAGTTGGCATCAGACAGCGGTAAGATCAGGGCCTTGAGGTCTCATCCCAGGGCAGTGGGGAGGGATCGGCACTTCACAAGTTCCTACCTGCTATTTTTCATTGCAGCAGGCGGCAGATCCGGCTTCCACGTGATCAGAGCCGTGCTCTGCCGCCTCAAGTTGTCCCAGCACGCCATCTGCTGGTCGGCAGTGTCATTACAACACTTAGTCATTCTGTTATATGTTCATTATAACTCTGCTTATGCTTGGGAAGTATTCCAGACAACAAGACCATAGTCTGTGGGGAGGTCTCGGTTGTCCTCAAATCTAAGGATGTGAATTTAAATAGTAAACTCAGCATAACGGAGTTCATCTTAGCCTTTAGTCTATTCAGAGACGTCATCTGTACTGTTAACCCTCAGCGTAGGGAGGAGTTAGACCTTTATATGTGCAAGGTGGTGGATCTAGCCTATAAATATGGTGGGTCTGCCTTTTATGACTATCACCGTTCCTTCTCAGTAAAGTCTGCAGCGGTGTTGGCTCAATTCCAACACACGGTGGATTGGTCCAATATTGGTACAGAACTGTTCTGTAAACACTTTGCGGGCCTCAAAGCTCCTGCCTGTTCCAAATGCAACTCTTACTTCCACATGACAGACTGGTGCTCATATGTCAACAATACAGCACAGTCGCAGGATGGTAATGTTCCTGGGCCATCAGCCAGCAAAGATGTCCCAGGGTTGGACAAGTTGGGGTGTCCCATACCTCATCGGGCCTTTCGAACAACCCCGCTTTGATTGTTAGAGGGTTAACCCTGTTGGTGTAGTGTCTGGGAAATTCAGCAATAAAAAAAGATTAATATACGACCTGTCAGCCCCACATTCTTTACCCATACCTGGCCTTAATTCTCTGATCCCTTCAGAAGAATTCTCAATGAAAAATACTTCTATCGATGCAGCCATTCAGGTGATACGGAGGTTGGGTAGGGGGGCTTGGTTGTCTAAAGCAGACATCACAGACGCTTTTAAGCTGCTCCCAATTCAACCTGAGCTGTGGCAATGGCATGGGCTTAAGTGGTTAAACAAATACTACTTTGCCAATAAATTGACCTTTGGCTCTAAATCCAGCCCATGGATATTTGATTAGTTTGCCAGGTCCCTACATTGGATCCTTCAAGACTTATTTCGTGTCAATCACGTCATTCATTACTTGGATGATTTCCTCTTGATAGAACCCCCAGAGCATACACCCCAGGACCTTCAGGTATTACAGTCGGTGTTTGCAGACCTCAGGGTGCCTGTAGCTCCACACAAGGTCGAAGGGCCCAGTACTGAAATTACATTTCTTGGTATTCGTCTGGATACTGACAGCATGGAAGCTAGCCTTCGTCAAGGCAAACTGCTCAGGGTCAAAAAGGCGGTACACAAGCTAGTCCGAGTTAGGGTCACTACCAAATCGGATCTTCAGTCTCTGCTTGGTATGCTCAAGTTTGTTATGCGTATCATACCACATGAGATATCATGGCTTCGATCAGAGGATAGAAGGAGCCCACACACTTCATAGGAAGCAGGTTCATCCTTTGAGCCTCTTCTTACTTTCCTTACACAGAATTGAAAGTTTTGAAGAACAGGAAATTGAGTCCCGGTTCTGCAGCACAAAGGAAACAAATCCGGGGTATGAGGCTCTTGGCAAGAGTCCTAGCTTACAAGGGTGAAGTGTTGGTGACCATCAGTGGCCACAGGCAGAATAGAAGATGCTCTTGCTTGCTTCCGTACAGGCTGAGGGCCCCCTCAGACCAGATGATGTGTCCAGAGCAG
>CM065591.1:45221578-45242436 GCA_033119425.1 Bufotes viridis | reverse complement strand
TACTATATGGGAAGAGTGTGGGGAAATTACTTCATGGGGTCAGTGTGGCAGAAATTACTATATGGGGCAATGTGTGGCGGAAATTACTATATGGGGGGAGTGTGGGGGAAATTACTATATGGGGTCAGTGTGGGGGAATTTACTATATGGTGGCAGTGTGGGGGAAATTACGATATGGGGCAGTGTGGGGAAATTACTAAATGGGGGTAGTTTGGGGTAAATTACTATATGGGGCAGTATGGGGGAAATTACTATATGGGGGCAGTGTGGGGGAATTTAATATATGGGGCAGTGTGGGGGAAATTACTATATGGGGGCAGTGGGGGAAATTACTATATGGGGCAGTGTGGGGAAATTACTTCATGGGGGCAGTGGGGAAATTACTATATGGGGCAGTGTGGGGAAATTACTATATGGGGGCAGTGTGGGGGAAATTACTATATGGGGGCAGTGTGTGGGAAATTACTTTATGGGGCAGAGTGGGGGAAATTACTATACGGGGGAAGTGTGAGGAAAATTACTATATGGGGGCAGTGTGGGGGAATTTATTATATGGGGCAGTGTGGGGAAATTACTATATGGGGGCAGTGTGGGGAAATTACTTCATGGGGGCAGTGGGGAAATTACTATATGGGGCAGTGTGGGGAAATTACTTCATGGGGGCAGTGGGGGAAATTACTATATGGGGCAGTGTGGGGAAATTACTATATGGGGGCAGTGTGGGGGAAATTACTATATGGGAAGAGTGTGGGGGAAATTACTTCATGGGGTCAGTGTGGGGGAATTTACTATATGGGGGCAGTGTGGGGGAAATTACGATATGGGGCAGTGTGGGGATAATTACTAAATGGGGGTAGTTTGGGGTAAATTACTATATGGAGGGCAGTATGGGGAAATTACTATATGGGGGCAGTGTGGGGAGAATTACTATATGGGGGCAGTGTGTGGGAAAATACTTTATGGGGCAGAGTGGGGAAATTACTATACGGGGGAAGTGTGAGGTAAATTACTATATGGGGGCAGTGTGGGGGAATTTAATATATGGGGCAGTGTGGGGGAAATTACTATATGGGGGCAGTGTGGGGGAAATTACTATATGGGGGCAGTGGGGGGAAATTACTATATGGGGCAGTGTGGGGGAAATTACTTCATGGGGGCAGTGGGGGGGAAATTACTTCATGGGGGCAGTGGGGGGGAAATTACTATATGGGGCAGTGTGGGGGAAATTACTATATGGGGGCAGTGTGGGGGAAATTACTTAATGGGGCTGTGTGGATGAAATTACTATATGGGGTCATTGTGGGGGAAATTACTATATGGAGGCAGTCTGAAGGAAATTACTATATGGGGCAGTGTGGGGGAAATTACTATATGGGGGCAGTGTGGGGGAAATTACTATATGGGGCAGTGTGGGGTAAATTACTATATGGGGGCAGTGTGGGGGAAATTACTATATGGGGTCAGTGTGGGGGAAATTACTATATGGGGGCAGTGTGGGGGAAATTACTATATGGGGCAGTGTGGGGGAAATTACTATATGGGGGTAGTGTGGGGGAAATTACTATATGGGGGTAGTGTGGGGGAAATTACTATATGGGAAGAGTGTGGGGGAAATTACTTCATGGGGTCAGTGTGGCAGAAATTACTATATGGGGCAGTGTGGGGGAAATTACTATATGGGGGGAGTGTGGGGGAAATTACTATATGGGGTCAGTGTGGGGGAATTTACTATATGGGGGTAGTGTGGGGGAAAATACGATATGGGGCAGTGTGGGGGAAATTACTAAATGGGGGTAGTTTGGGGTAAATTACTATATGGGGGCATTATGGGGGAAATTACTATATGGGGGCAGTGTGGGGGAATTTACTATATGGGGGCAGTGTGAAGAAAATTACTATATGGGGCAGGGTGGGGGAAATTACTATATGGGGGCAATGTGGGGGAAATTACTATATAGGGGTGGTGTGGGGAAAATTACTACATGGGACAATGTGGGGGAAATTACTATATGGAGCAGTTTGGGGGAAATTACTATATAGGGTCAGTGTGTGGGAACTTACTATCTGGGGGAAGTGTGTGGGAAATTACTATATAGGGGCAGTGTGGGGGAAATTACTACATGGGACAGTGTGGGGGAAATTACTATATGGGGCAGTGTGGGGGAAATTACTATATGGAGCAGTATGAAGGAAATTACTATATGGGGGAAATGTGGGGGAAATTACAATATGGGGGCAGTGTGGGAGTAATTACTATATGGGGGAAGTGTGAGGGAAATTACTATATGGGGGTAGTGTGGAGGAAATTACTATATGGGGGTAGTGTGGGGGTAATTATTATATGGGGGCAGTGTGAAGGGAAATGACTATTGGGGGCAGTATGGGGGAATTACTGTATGGGGCAGTGTGTGGGAAATTACTATATGGGGCATTGTGGGGGAAATTACTATAAGGGGGCAGTGTGTGGGAAATTACTATACAGGGGCAGTGTGGTGGAAATTACTATATGGGGGCAGTGTGTTGGAAATTACTATATGGGGCAGTGTGTGGGAAATTACTATATTGGGGTTGTGTGGGGGAAATTACTATATGGGGGGATTGTGGGGGAAATTACTATATGGGGCAGTGTGGGGGAAATTACTATATGGGGGCAGTGTGAGGGAAATTACTATATGGGGGTAGAGTGGTTGAAATTACTATATGGGGGCAGTGTGGGGGAAATTACTATATGGGGCAGTGTGGGAGAAATTACTATATGGGGGCAGTGTGGGGGAAATTACTATATTGGGCAGTGTCGGGGAAATTACTATATGGGGCACTGTGGGGGAAATTACTATATGGGGGCAGTGTGGGGGAAATTACAATATTGGGACAGTGTGGGGGAAATTACTATATGGGGCAGTGTGGGGGAAATTACTATATGGGGCAGTGTGGGGGAAATTACTATATGGGGGCAGTGTGTGGGGAATTACTATATGGGGGTAGTGTGGGGGAAATTATTATATGAGGGCAGTGTGAAGGGAAATGACTATTGGGGGCAGTATGGGGGAAATTACTATATGGGGCAGTGTGGGGGGAATTACTGTATGGGGCATTGTGGGGGAAATTACTATAAGGGGGCAGTGTGTGGGAAATTACTATACAGGGGCAGTGTGGTGGAAATTACTATATGGGGGCAGTGTGTTGGAAATTACTATATGGGAGCAGTGTGGGGGAAATTACTATATTGGGGTTGTGTGGGGGAAATTACTATATGGGGGATTGTGGGGGAAATTACCATATGGGGGCAGTGTGGGGGAAATTACTATATAGGGGCAGTGTGGGGGAAATTACCATATGGGGGCAGTGTGGGGGAAATTACTATATGGGGGCAGTGTGGGGAAATTACTATATGGGGCATTGTGGGGGAAATTACTATATGGGGCAGTGTGGGGAAATTACTATACAGGGGCAGTGTGGTGGAAATTACTATATGGGGGCAGTGTGTTGGAAATTACTATATGGGAGCAGTGTGGGGGAAATTACTATATTGGGGCAGTGTGGGGGAAATTACTATATGGGGCAGTGTGGGGAAATTACCATATGGGGGCAGTGTGGGGAAATTACTATATAGGGGCAGTGTGGGGAAATTACTATATGGGGGCAGTGTGAGGGAAATTACTATATGGGGGTAGAGTGGTTGAAATTACTATATGGGGGCAGTGTGGGGAAATTACTATATGGGGCAGTGTGGGAGAAATTACTATATGGGGGCAGTGTGGGGAAATTACTATATGGGGCAGTGTGGGGAAATTACTATATGGGGCACTGTGGGGAAATTACTATATGGGGGCAGTGTGGGGAAATTACTATATGGGGACAGTGTGGGGAAATTACTATATGGGGGCAGTGTGGGGAAATTACTATATGGGAACAGTGTGGGGAAATTACTATATGGGGCAGTGTGGGGAAATTACTATATGGGGCAGTGTGGGGAAATTACTATATGGGGGCAGTGTGGGGAAATTACTATATGGGGCAGTGTGTGGAAAATTACTATATGGGGGCAGTGTGGTGGAAATTACTATATAGGGGCAGTGGGGGAAATTACTATATGGGGGCAGTGTGTTGGAAATTACTATATGGGGCAGTGTGGGGAAATTACTATATGGGGGCAGTGTGGGGAAATTACTATATGGGGGCAGTGTGGGGAAATTACTATATGGGACAGTGTGGGGAAATTACTATATGGGGGCAATATGGGGAAATTACTATATGGGGCATTGTGGGGAAATTACTATATGGGGGCAGTGTGAGGGAAATTACTATATGGGGCAGTGTGAAGGAAATGACTATATGGGGGCAGTATGGGGAAATTACTATATGGGGGCAGTGTGGGGAAATTACTGTATGGGGCAGTGTGGGGAAATTACTATATAGGGGCAGTGTGGGGAAATTACTATATAGGGGCAGTGTGGTGGAAATTACTATATGGGGGCAGTGTGTTGGAAATTACTATATGGGGCAGTGTGGGGAAATTACTATATGGGGGCAGTGTGGGGAAATTACTATATGGGGGCAGTGTGGGGAAATTACTATATGGGGCAGTGTGTGGAAATTACTATATGGGGCAGTGTGGGGAAATTACTATATGGGGGCAGTGTGGGGAAAATTACTATATGGGGCAGTGTGGGGAAAATTACTATATGGGGGCAGTGTGGGGAAATTACTATATAGGGGCAGTGGGGGAAATTACTATATGGGGGCAGTGTGTGGAAATTACTATATGGGGGCAGTGTGGGGAAATTACTATATGGGGGCAGTGTGGGGAAATTACTATATGGGGCAGTGTGGGGAAATTACTATATGGGGCAGTGTGGGGAAATTACTATATGGGGGCAGTGTGAGGGAAATTACTATATGGGGCAGTGTGGGGAAATTACTATATGGGGCAGTGTGGGAAATTACTATATGGGGGCAGTGTAGGGGAAATTACTATATGGGGCAGTGTGGAGACGTTGCTATTAGGTGACATTATTTTTGGGGACACTATACAGGGATTATTACCTGGAGCACAATATAGGGTGCTGTTATTATTGCTGGGGGCACTCTAGGGGACATTATAACTGCTGTAGACACTATAGGGATCTTTGGCGTCATTTATCACACTGTTGTAGTAGACCTGGCTTAGTTGTCCATAGCAACAGATTCCACCTTTCATTTTTAAACCTCCTCTGGAAAAGAAAAGGGGAATCTGATTGGTTGCTATGGGCAACTAAGTCAGTTCTAATTTACACCAGTTTGATAAATGACCCCAATTATGAGAAATCTAACGTGTCTGTGTAACAAACTGTGTAGAGACGAGGTGCGGCTGGAGGAATTAGTCATGGCGGTCTGGGTGAAACGGAGGAGAAGAGGAAAGAGAAGATCTACATGACAGGAGAAATCTCTGGATGTAAGAGGTATGTGGTGCTGTATTCTCACTGCTGTGACCTGCGTCTCATCTTCTGCTCCTAGTCTTTATCATAATCATATGTATTTTAAGTTTGGCAACAAAAATGTAATTTGTCATCTGCAGTCCTATGTATAATTCACTGTGTTATGTGGGGTGTTACATAGGACTGCAGGTAACATCTATGACATCTGTACTCAGAGAGCTATGAGATGGTGGGGGTCCGACTCCTGGCCCCCGTCAAATCAGCTGTTTGAGGAGACCGCGATGTCCCAGTGAGCACCGCAGCCTCTTTGCTCAGCTCTGTCCATTTGATAGCACTGCGCTTGGTACTGCAGCTCAGCCCCAATCACTCAGATGGGACAGAGCTGCACCTCGGCCATGTGAACGATGAATGTGATGTCATATGGCCGAGGATGAGACTGTGACGCTCACGAAGCACCACAGCCTCTTCATACAGAGAAAAAACCTGAAACTTAAAATGAAGGGGGGGGGGGGGGGGTCTAAGTTGGGTAGACAGCCCCGGGCCTATCATTCACTCAACCCGCTCCTGGTTGCGCTGTATTAATAGAAAAAATAAGTATGTGTTATTAGCCGCTCTGGGCAATTGTAGACTATCTTCTGTATGAACTGGATCCGATTAGCCGTTCATTGGTGACATTTTTTTGTAATACGGCCACATGAGCCCTATGGGGGCTGAACTGGAGGAGGTGGAGGAGGAGGACATTGGAGCACAAGCAATGTGTAGCGAAATGATTGTTTTTTTTGCAATGACAGAAGAGGAGGAGCAGGAGCAGCCAGAGGAGCTACAGGGCGATGAGGAAGACGAGGCAGAGGACCCAGACACACAGTGGCAGTATGCAGTGGAGATGGAGGCAGGGAGTCCCTACGAGTCATTGGCACACATTGCCCGATGCATGCTCACTTGCTTGTGTAGTGGCAGCCGAATTGTCACCATTCACCAGAGGGATGACTACTGTCTCTCCACCATGTTAAACCCTCGCTATCGGTCCAAAATGGGGGCCTTTTTTACACCCGCTGAGATGGAGGACAAACTGAACTACTTTAGAGACATCCTATATAGTCAGTTGGCCGCTGTCTATCTGCGCCATCTTCAATCCTCTCTCAGGTCTCACCAGGGAGGACCCTCTGTGCTCATGTTCCACTGCCATAGCTGCTGGGGGGTGGGGTGGCAAGCGGTACCAGCTCCATCAGCAGCAGCCTGAGTCTATAGTCGCTGATGAGCAGCTTTCTACATCAGCATAGTGAAGAAACTACTCACCAGCAGCTAGACCTGGAGCAGGACCTGAACCAGCAGGAGGTGGCATACTTGGAGTGCATCCTGCCAGCCCTCATTGAAGATGCGCTGGACTACTGGGCAGCCAAACTGGATTTGTGGCCGCAACTGGCAGAGTTTGCCCTGGAAAAGCTGTTCTGCCCTGCCAGTAGTGTGGCATCAGAGCGGGTGTTTAGTGCTGCGGGGGCAATAGTTACCCCAAAAAGAACTAACCTGCCCACCCAAAATGTAGAGAGAGTGACCTTTGCCCAGATGAATCAGGCCTGGATTAGCCAGGATTTCCACCCACCAATGCCTGATGCATCAGACTAGATCTTCCATGGTGCCACACCAACACTTTGACAAAAGAGACTGGTTTCTTCTGGCTATCTGCCTCAACTACTATTCTGATGCTGCCACCCACCTGATGCCACACATCTGATGCCAAGTGCTCCTTCTTTCACCCACCATCTTCAGCGGGTACTGGTATTGTCACCCATCTCCCCACTCTGTCACCGGGTCACTCTGTGGTCTCCTGATGCTGCCGCCACCTCCACACTCTGTCATTGTGCCACTCTGTGGTCTCTTGATGCTACTGCCACCTCTGTCACTCTGTCACCTTGCTGCTCTGTGGCCTCCTGATGCTACCGTTACCTCCACAGCATGTCACCTTGCCACTCTGTGGCCTCCTGATGTAGCAGCCACCTCCACACTCTCATTGTGCCACTCTGTGGCCTCCTCATGCTGCTTCCACCTCACCACTATGTTACCTTGCCGCTTGTTGGCCCCCTGATGCTACCGCCACCTCCACACTATGTCAGCTTGCCACTCTGTGGCCTCCTGATGTAGCAGCCACCTCCACACTGTCATTGTGCCACTCTGTGGCCTCCTCCTGATTCTGCCGCCACCTCCAGACTCTGTCATTGGGCCACTCTGTGGTCTCCTCATGCTGCTTCCACCTCACCACTATGTTATAGGGCCACTTTATGGACTTCTTATGATGTTCCCACCCTCCCCAGTTAATGACTGGACCACTAATTTGCCTTTTGGCCTGGCTGACATCATCTTTTTTTTTACCTTTCTTCTGATCTGTCAGAAGGAAGGAAAAATGAGACACACAACAGATCCTGTCTGTGTAGCAGCTATAAGGCCTGTATGGTCCCATCAGAACTGGCTTATGATTTGGTAGCCAAAAGCGGGAGTGCGTAGAAAACACAGAAGACATGCAAGTATTCCATTCATGTGTCATCTCTGTTTTTGATCTACTCCTGTTATTTTTTGGGCATTAGTAACACTGATGGATTACTGACCAAATGCTGACCGAGTGAAGGTGTATGCTCCACAGACAGGATACGTTTTTTGGGGGTAATTGTTCTGCTGGATCAGAGGAAGGGCAAAATAATCAGTGACGTCAACACAAACTTACTGCTGACACCCTATCCACTCTGTCGGGGGGCTCTACTTGTATAAGTTTAATAGAACAGTTTCTGTAGACATCTATGTGGAATCAGCTGAGACGGTGTAAAAGGAGTGCGCTTCTTCTTGACGCTAACATCGACCTGTAAGGCTGAGTTTATAATTGAGTTATTTGGTCAGTTTTGGCCCCGTGACTACCCAAATAGGTGAAGTGTGCAGTGATTCTTAGAGCGACGCCTGTCATGTGCATGTCATACGAACTCACAGTATTATTTCACTACCACAGCAGACTCCCTATGCGTGTTACTGCAAGGCACAGTGTTCTACACCACTATAAAGGCTCTCTGTAGCCAGGAAATAGCCGTATTTTTAACGCTATTCATAGCAAAAAATTTCAGATCAAAACAAATCTTTTCGAAAAATTCGGTGAACCGGACGAATTGAATTTTTGAGAAATTCGCTCATCCCTAATTATGACCTTTCTTTACAACCCCTTTATGGCCTGAAAATCATATAGACATATGTGAAAGTCTTTCCCACCATATCAACCCATCACCAATCTCCAGGACCGGTGATCAGTATGTGATTGGTGGTGGTCCGACTATGATGAGAATAGGGGTCTCTGTGTCCCTTAGTGACGGTCATGGTCATGCACGCACTGTGCTGCTCCATTCATATCTATGAGACTGACAAACAGAAACCGAATGCGGCGCTCTGCCATACAGTGTTACCATCACCACATTCACTCGGGGGCTCAGAAACCCCTGAACTTGTGACTGAACCCCCACCAGTCAGACACTTATCACCACCCTGCGGAACAGCCCTTTAAGTGGCCACCCAATCTCTGAGGCGCTATGGCTCTGATCCATATTGTCCGGTGTTTCGCTTCCTATAGGCAACTAACACATAATAGTTCATATTATACAGATATGGACTTATTGTTTGAATTTAAAGGGGTGCAAATCAGGGCCGGACTGGCCTACCGGGATACCGGGAAAATTCCCGGTAGGCCGGTAGCCCTGACTGCCGCACGGCCGGCCGGCGGCCGCAGGCACACTGGGCTCCAGTGGCGACGGAGATGAGCGCTTGCATTGCGCTCATCTCCGTGCGGAGCAGCAGCAGAGGAGGGAGAGGCGTGACCTCTCCCTGTTCCTCTGATAGGCTGCCAGCACTAGGCTGGCAGCCTATCAGAGGCCGGAGCCCGGCGGCGCGATGACATCATCGCGCCGCCGAGCCGTACAGCTCGAGACACAGGCCGGAAGAGGCCTGCATCGCATCGCTGGAGGTAAGTATAAGTGTTCTTTTTTTTTTTTCTTGGGGCTACTGGCAGCACTAAAGGGGGCTACTGGCAGCACTAAAGGGGCTACTGGCAGCACTAAAGGGGGCTACTGGCAGATAAAGGGGGCTACTGGCAGCACTAAAGGGGCTACTGGCAGATAAAGGGGCTACTGGCAGCACTAAAGGGGGCTACTGGCAGCACTAAAGGGGCTACTGGCAGCACTAAAGGGGGCTACTGGCAGCACTAAAGGGGCTACTGGCAGCACTAAAGGGGGCTACTGGCAGATAAAGGGGGCTACTGGCAGCACTAAAGGGGCTACTGGCAGCACTAAAGGGGGCCACTGGCAGCACTAAAGGGGCTACTGGCAGCACTAAAGGGGCTACTGGCAGCACTAAAGGGGGCTACTGGCAGATAAAGGGGGCTACTGGCAGATAAAAGGGGCTACTGGCAGATAAAGGGGCTACTGCCACTTAAAGCGGGCTACTGCCACTTAAAGGGGCTACTGCCACTTAAAGGGGGCTACTGCCACTTAAAGGGGGCTACTGGCACCAAACGGGGGCTACTGGCACATAAAGGGGCTACTGGCACTAAAGGGGGCTACTGGCACTAAAGGGGGCTACTGGCACTAAAGGGGACGGCTACTGGCACATAAAGGGGGCTACTGGCACATAAAGGGGATGGCTACTGGCACTAAAGGGGGCTACTGGCACTAAAGGGGGCTACTGGCAATAAAGGGGGCTACTGGCACTAAAGGGGACGGCTACTGGCACACTGTTATGGGGGCACTGTGGATGTCACTGTTATGGGGGGGATCTGTGGATGACACTGTTATGGCAGAATCTATGGATGACACTATTATGGGGGAATCTGTGGATGACACTGTTATGGGGGAATCTGTGGATGTCACTGTTATGGGGGCGCTGTGGATGTTACTGTTATGGGGGCGCTGTGGATGTCACTGTTATGGGGATCTGTGGATGACATACAGTGGGGTACTCACCTGCGCATGGCTATCCGACCTATCGGGCTGTCACTCCTGATCGCCATGCCGAGTACCGTGACTGCCAGTGCTAGCTCTGTCCCATTGACTATAATAGGGGCAGGTGACGAGCTATGGCGCAGCATGGCAGAGATCGCCGGACTAAAAAGTACTGCATGTCCGACTTTTTAGTCCGGCGATCTCTGCCATGCTGCACCATAGCTCCGCCACCTGCCCCTATTATAGTCAATGGGGACAGAGCAGCAGCACGGCAGTGCACGGGTACTTGCGGCATGGCGGATCAGGAGGGTGAACAGCCCGGATAGGTCGGATAGCCATGCCGCAGGTGTAAAAGTACCCCCATAACAGTATGTCATCCACAGATTCCCCATAACAGTGTCATCCATAGATTCCGCCATAACAGTGTCATCCACAGATCCCCATAAAGTGTGTCATCCACAGATCCCCCATAAGTGTGTCATCCACAGATCCCCATAAGTGTGTCATCCACAGATCCCCATAACAGTGTGTCATCCACAGATCCCCATAACAGTGTGTCATCCACAGATCCCCATAACAGTGTCATCCACAGATCCCCATAACAGTGTGTCATCCACAGATCCCCATAACAGTGTGTCATCCACAGATCCCCATAACAGTGTGTCATCCACAGATCCCCCATAACAGTGTGTCATCCACAGATCCCCATAACAGTGTGTCATCCACAGATCCCCATAGCAGTGTGTCATCCACAGATCCCCATAACAGTGTGTCATCCACAGATCCCCATAACAGTGTGTCATCCACAGATCCCCATAACAGTGTGTCATCCACAGATCCCCATAACAGTGTGTCATCCACAGATCCCCATAGCAGTGTGCCTGCCCTGCGCACTGAGGACAGATTGAAAAGAGGGGAAGATCCGTGGAAGCAAGCAGAGGACAGCACAGCAGAAGATGGAATAGGTTCTTTTGTAAGTAAATTATTTTATTATAAATGTATCCCTGCATACCGCAATACTCTCGTATTTTGAATTTATATATACTTATTTCGTTTTTTTCAGTTGTATGAATTTAAGTGGGGAAAATTATTAGTGCCCCCCATTTTGACTGTGGTATCTTATGTGCCTCCCATATATTGTTCCTAGAGTTGCCACTGCGCAGAGGCCAAGTCACGGCAACGCTAGGGTAAGGCCCGGCCTGTGTGTGTGTATATAATTATATATATATATACACACATACATACACACGCTCGCGGCGTGTGTGTTTGGGGCTGGTATGCAACTTTTTCCGGGGCTGGTTTTTATCCCCAGTCCGGCCCTGGTGCAAATATATAAAAATGCCTGTTGTGTGTGCAAATGGAAGCATGTGACATCGCAAGTCCATGTGACATCACCACATTTCATCATATCCGAGACAGCAACTGTAAACCATTTCTGTAGAGGAAACGGGATCATAGAAAGAAGGGGCGTGGCCTAGAACAGGTATCCATGGATACTATACATCTGTGATCAAACTGCACATTGGATTTATCACTAGGGGACAACTCCTTTATTGTATGGCAGGGAATTTCCAGGGTTTAATATTAGCATCAGATCCCAGCATTGCATCAGCCAATCAGATCCTAGCATTACATCGGCCAATCAAATCACTGCATTATCACTCTATGACATCACAGCATTTCCTCGGCCAATCAGATCTCAGCATCACCCCCATTGTGACATCACAGAGGTATAAAAGGGGCTCACGTGGCTGAGGCTGCTCATTTGTGGGGAGGAAGGCGATCTGCGTGGTCCAGGGGAGCAGCCTAGACGAGACATGTATGTACTGTATGTGTATGTGAGGTCACATGTCTATCATCATCTGTACATACGTGTCGTGATACATGTGATGTCCTCCTGATCTACCCAATCATGGTCATGAGTTTTTTATCTCCTTTTTTTCCACATATCTCAAGACATCGCAAGTAATCCAAGTAATTAAAAAAAAATTACAAGTAATTGAAAGTAATCGCAAGTAATCTTCAATCATCATCGTCACAAGTAATTGCAGATTGTACGCTCCTCGAGCAGGGTATGTATGAATGATGTCAGACTAGATTGTAAGTCCATCTCCAGTTCTGTGTATGTGGTACGTATATGTATGTATGGACGCTGTCATGATACATGTGATGTCTTCTTTCATTTCAGCCACAAAGAATAAGCCTGAACCCTCCACATGTCCGGTAGGTGTAATAAGGATGATATATGTAGAAGTATGATCTGTATGATAGATTTATAACCAGCATGTTATCTACAGTATGATCTATACGCTCTATAGGGGAATACGGGGGCGGTGGGGTATAATGCAGTAGATGTAATTCCTCAGGTGTCCTGCGGAGGCGCTGCATAGAAAACACTTAGCCTTTGTTCAGAACTGGTGGGTGCAGAGAACACAGGACAGAAATCACATGGCTTTCCTGTACGTCACAGAGAGAGAAAAATATTGGCGTTACACACCGCACTATCCAAACCAGGTCTTAATACTAAGGCGGGGGCGGAGGTAGTCACAGGATGGCAGCAAATGGGATTAATTTCTCTATTGTTTGTTCATTTTTCTGAAGACATCGTCATAAGACATCATCATCATGCAAGACATCATCATCGCAAGACATCATCATCGCAAGACATCGTCATCGCAAGACATCCCGATCAGCTCAGAACATTGTCATCATCGCAAGACATCATCATCACCGCAAGACATCGCCATCACTGCAAGACATCATCATCGCAAGACATCGCCATCACCGCAAGACATCATCATCACCGCAAGATGTCGCCATCAACGTAAGACATGGTCATCACCGCAAGACATCGTCATCAACACAACAAAAAGCCAAGAGCGAGATCAAGATTGTTCCTGTCTGTTTATTATAAGCTCCTAGGAGCAGGGGCTGGGGTACAGGGTGGAAGTCTTCTCTATAGAATGTAAGCTCCTAGGAGCGGGGGTGGGGTGCGGGGTGGAAGTCCTCTCTATAGAATGTAAGCTCCTAGGAGCGGGGGTGGGGTGCAGGGTGGAAGTCCTCTCTATAGAATGTAAGCTCCTAGGAGCGGGGGTGGGGTGCAGGGTGGAAGTCCTCTCTATAGAATGTAAGCTTCTAGGAGCTGGGGTCTTTTCTGTAAGTTATAAGCTTCTAAGACGTAATAAAAGGTGTAAAATCAATAGCTTCTCGTTTTCTCTGCTCTGGACACATCATCTGGTCTGAGGGGGCCCTCAGCCTGTACGGAAGCAAGCAAGAGCATCTTCAATTCTGCCTGTGGCCACTGGCGGTCACCAACACTTCACCCTTGTAAGCTAGGACTCTTGCCAAGAGCCTCATACCCCGGATTTGTTTCCTTTGTGCTGCAGAACCGGGACTCAATTTCCTGTTCTTCAAAACTTTCATTTCTGTGTAAGGAAAGTAAGAAGAGGCTCAAAGGATGAACCTGCTTCCTATGAAGTGTGTGGGCTCCCTCTATCCTCTGATCGAAGCCATGATATCTCATGGGGTATGATACGCATAACAAACTTGAGCATACCAAGCAGGGACTGAAGATCCGATTTCGTAGTGACCCTAACTCGGACTAGCTTGTGTACCGCCTTTTTGACCCTGAGCAGTTTGCCTTGAGGAAGGCTAGCTTCCATGCGGTCAGTGTCCAGACGAATACCAAGAAATGTAATTTCAGTACTGGGCCCTTCGAACTTGTGTGGAGCTACAGGCACCCTGAGGTCTGCTAACACCGACTGTAATACCTGAAGGTCCTGGGGTGTATGCTCTGGGGGTTCCATCAAGAGGAAATCCTCCAAGTAATGAATGACGTGATTGACACGAAATAGGTCTAGAAGGATCCAATGTAGGGACCTGGCAAACTGATCAAATATCCATGGGCTGGATTTAGAGCCAAAGGTCAATTTATTGGCAAAGTAGTATTTGTTTAACCACTTAAGCCCATGCCATTGCCACATCTCAGGTTGAATTGGGAGTAGCTTAAAAGAGTCTGTGATGTCTGCTTTAGACAACCAAGCCCCCCTACCCAACCTCCGTATCACCTGAATGGCTGCATCGATAGAAGTATATTTCATTGAGAATTCTTCTGAAGGGATCAGAGAATTAAGGCTAGGTATGTGTAAAGAATGTGGGGCTGACAGGTCGTATATTAATCTTTTTTATTGCTGAATTTCCCAGACACTACACCAACAGGGTTAACCCTCCAACAATCAAAGGGGGGTTGTTCGAAAGGCCCGATGAGGTATGGGACGCCCCAACTTGTCCAACCCCGGGAAATCTTTGCTGACTGATGGCCCAGGAACATTACTATCCTGCGAGTGTGCTGTATTGTTGACATATGAGCACCAGTCTGTCATGTGGGAGTAAGAGTTGCATTTGGAACAGGCAGGAGCTTTGAGGCCCGCAAAGTGTCTACAGAACAGTTCTGTACCAGTATTGGACCAATCCACCGTGTGTTGGAATTGAGCCAACACCGCTGCAGACTTTACTGAGAAGGAACGGTGATAGTCATAAAAGACAGACCCACCATATTTATAGGCTAGATCCACCACCTTGCACATATAAAGGTCTAACTCCTCCCTACGCTGAGGGTTAACAGTACAGATGACGTCTCTGAATAGACTAAAGGCTAAGATGAACTCCGTTATGCTGAGTTTACTATTTAAATTCACATCCTTAGATTTGAGGACAACCGAGACCTCCCCACAGACTATGGTCTTGTTGTCTCACTAAAAAACATAATATGATTAATGCAGAAGGTGAATGCCCAACCCCAGGCTTGTGCCACTCACCAGTGTCACACTGACCACCGATGTGCCAAGAACTCGTGATACCGTACATAGCATGCGAAGCACCTCTTCCCCGTAGTGACTGTATACGGGAAGATGTGTACACCGCAGGACTTACTGTGACTTAAGTTCTCTTGTAAGCGCCCGAACGTGTCCGGCTAAAACGTGACAGTGAAACAAGGCATGCAAGGTAGGATTGTCGTCTGTAGACGTGACAGGACTTAGGCGTCTGTAGGGGTGACAGCCGTATCGAATCCCGCTTGTAGTCGTGACAGGACTTAAACGTGTCTGTATACATGACAGACGTATCGAATTGCTGCCTGTAGTCGTGACAGGACTTAAACGTGTCTGTAGACATGACAGACATATTGAGATGTTTCCTGTAGTTGTGACAGGCTTGAGTGTAACTGAGGATGTAATAGACACTTCAGAGTGTCTCAAAAGTGCGTGTTTTTTTTTCCCACAACTACCTCGTATGTGGAATGTGAGTACACCAACCACAAAGCTACTGTACCTGGCAACTGCTTGCTTGCTGACGCAGTGAAGAAAAACGTAGCTGAACATGTGAAACAGAGTATTAGCAACTAGAGTTGAGAGAACACCTGGATGTTCGGGTTCGACGAGTTCGGCCGAACTTTCGAAAAATGTTCGGGTTCGGGATCCGAACTCGACCCGAACTTCATCCCGAACCCGAACCCCATAGAAGTCAATGGGGACCCAAACTTTTGGGCACTAAAAGGCTGTAAAACACACCCGAAAGGGCTAGAGGGCTGCAAAAGGCAGCAAAATGTAGTTAAATCCCCTGCAAACAAATGTAGATAGGGAAATGATGAGTTAACATAAAATAAATAAAAATTAAACAATATTAATTGGAGTGAGGTCCCATAGCACAGAATCAGGCTTCAAGTCACCCACCAATGGAGAAGGTCACTTACTATTATTTTGACCACAGCACCCAGACAAAGGAGAGAGGTCCCACAGCAGAGAACCAGGCATCATATCACCCACCACAGGAGTAGGCCACCATTTAGTTACTTTGACCCCTACACCCAGACGGAGGAGAGAGGTTACACAGCAGAGAATCAGGCATTTAGATCACCCACCACAGGAGTAGGCCACCATTGAATCAGACCCCGGCAACCATGTCAGATGGCACAAGCATAAGCTTTATATCAATCAGCACAGGAGAAGGCGACTTTGACAGACTTTGACCCCTACACCCGGACGGAGGAGAGAGGTTTCAAAGCAGAGAATCAGGCATTTAGATCACCCACCACAGGAGTAGGCCCCAATTTAATGGGACCCCGGCAACCATGTCAGATGGCACAACCATCAGCTTCATATCAATCAGCACAGGAGAAGGCGACTTTGAAAGACTTTGACCCCTACACCCAGACGGAGGAGAGAGGTTTCACAGCAGAGAATCAGGCATTTAGATCACCCACCACAGGAGTAGGCCCCCATTGAATCAGACCCTGGCAACTATGTCAGATGGCACAACCATCAGCTTTATATCAATCAGCACAGGAGAAGGCGACTTTGAAAGACTTTGACCCCTACACCCAGATGGAGGAGAGAGGTTTCACAGCAGAGAATCAGGCATCATATCAACCACCACAGGAGAAGCCACCATTGAGTTACTTTGACCCCTGCACCCAGGAAGAGGAGAGAGGCCCCACAGCACATATTCTGGCATCATATCAGCCACCACAGGAGAAGCCACCATTGAGTTACTTTGACCCCGCACCCAGGAAGAGGAGAGAGGCACCACAGCACATATTCTGGCATCATATCAGCCACCACAGGAGAAGCCACCATTGAGTTACTTTGACCCCTGCACCCAGGAAGAGGAGAGAGGCCCCACAGCACATATTCTGGCATCATACTAACCACCACAGGAGAAGCCACCATTGAGTTACTTTGACCCCTGCACCCAGGAAGAGGAGAGAGGCCCCACAGCACATATTCTGGCATCATATCAGCCACCACAGGAGAAGCCACCATTGAGTTACTTTGACCCCGCACCCAGGAAGAGGAGAGAGGCCCCACAGCACATATTCTGGCATCATATCAGCCACCACAGGAGAAGCCACCATTTAGTTACTTTGACCCCTTCACCCAAACAGAGGAGAGAGGTTCCACATCAGAGAATCAGGCATCATATCAACCACCACAGGAGTAGGCCACAATTTAGTTTATTTGACCCCTGCACCCAGGAAGAGGAGAGAGGCCCCACAGCACATATTCTGGCATCATACTAACCACCACAGGAGAAGCCACCATTGAGTTACTTTGACCCCTGCACCCAGGAAGAGGAGAGAGGCCCCACAGCACATATTCTGGCATCATATCAGCCACCACAGGAGAAGCCACCATTTAGTTACTTTGACCCCTTCACCCAAACAGAGGAGAGAGGTTCCACATCAGAGAATCAGGCATCATATCAACCACCACAGGAGTAGGCCACAATTTAATGGGACCCCGGCAACCATGTCAGATGGCACAACCATCAGCTTCATATCAATCAGCACAGGAGAAGGCGACTTTGAAAGACTTTGACCCCTACACCCAGACGGAGGAGAGAGGTTTCACAGCAGAGAATCAGGCATTTAGATCACCCACCACAGGAGTAGGCCCCCATTGAATCAGACCCTGGCAACCATGTCAGATGGCACAACCATCAGCTTTATATCAATCAGCACAGGAGAAGGCGACTTTGAAAGACTTTGACCCCTACACCCAGATGGAGGAGAGAGGCTTCACAGCAGAGAATCAGGCATCATATCAACCACCACAGGAGAAGCCACCATTTAGTTACTTTGACCCCTGCACCCAGGAAGAGGAGAGAGGCACCACAGCACATATTCTGGCATCATATCAGCCACCACAGGAGAAGTCACCATTGAGTTACTTTGACCCCTGCACCCAGGAAGAGGAGAGAGGCCCCACAGCACATATTCTGGCATCATATCAGCCACCACAGGAGAAGCCACCATTGAGTTACTTTGACCCCCGCACCCAGGAAGAGGAGAGAGGCCCCACAGCACATATTCTGGCATCATATCAGCCACCACAGGAGAAGCCACCATTGAGTTACTTTGACCCCGCAC
This sequence comes from Bufotes viridis, assembly GCA_033119425.1. Classification (NCBI taxonomy): domain Eukaryota; kingdom Metazoa; phylum Chordata; class Amphibia; order Anura; family Bufonidae; genus Bufotes; species Bufotes viridis. Next base: position 45,224,131 of record CM065591.1, on the reverse strand, counting down.
CCAGGAAGAGGAGAGAGGCACCACAGCACATATTCTGGCATCATATCAGCCACCACAGGAGAAGCCACCATTGAGTTACTTTGACCCCCGCACCCAGGAAGAGGAGAGAGGCACCACAGCACATATTCTGGCATCATATCAGCCACCACAGGAGAAGCCACCATTTAGTTACTTTGACCCCTTCACCCAAACAGAGGAGAGAGGTTCCACATCAGAGAATCAGGCATCATATCAACCACCACAGGAGTAGGCCACAATTTAGTTTATTTGACCCCTGCACCCAGGAAGAGGAGAGAGGCCCCACAGCACATATTCTGGCATCATACTAACCACCACAGGAGAAGCCACCATTGAGTTACTTTGACCCCTGCACCCAGGAAGAGGAGAGAGGCCCCACAGCACATATTCTGGCATCATATCAGCCACCACAGGAGAAGCCACCATTGAGTTACTTTTGACCCCCGCACCCAGGAAGAGGAGAGAGGCAACACAGCACATATTCTGGCATCATATCAGCCACCACAGGAGAAGCCACCATTGAGTTACTTTGACCCTGCACCCAGGAAGAGGAGAGAGGCCCCACAGCACATATTCTGGCATCATACTAACCACCACAGGAGAAGCCACCATTGAGTTACTTTGACCCCTGCACCCAGGAAGAGGAGAGAGGCCCCACAGCACATATTCTGGCATCATATCAGCCACCACAGGAGAAGCCACCATTGAGTTACTTTGACCCTCGCACCCAGGAAGAGGAGAGAGGCCCCACAGCACATATTCTGGCATCATATCAGCCACCACAGGAGAAGCCACCATTGAGTTACTTTGACCCCGCACCCAGGAAGAGGAGAGAGGCACCACAGCACATATTCTGGCATCATATCAGCCACCACAGGAGAAGCCACCATTGAGTTACTTTGACCCCCGCACCCAGGAAGAGGAGAGAGGCACCACAGCACATATTCTGGCATCATATCAGCCACCACAGGAGAAGCCACCATTTAGTTACTTTGACCCCTTCACCCAAACAGAGGAGAGAGGTTCCACATCAGAGAATCAGGCATCATATCAACCACCACAGGAGTAGGCCACAATTTAGTTTATTTGACCCCTGCACCCAGGAAGAGGAGAGAGGCCCCACAGCACATATTCTGGCATCATACTTACCACCACAGGAGAAGCCACCATTGAGTTACTTTGACCCCTGCACCCAGGAAGAGGAGAGAGGCCCCACAGCACATATTCTGGCATCATATCAGCCACCACAGGAGAAGCCACCATTGAGTTACTTTGACCCCCGCACCCAGGAAGAGGAGAGAGGCCCCACAGCACATATTCTGGCATCATATCAGCCACCACAGGAGAAGCCACCATTGAGTTACTTTGACCCCGCACCCAGGAAGAGGAGAGAGGCACCACAGCACATATTCTGGCATCATATCAGCCACCACAGGAGAAGCCACCATTGAGTTACTTTGACCCCCGCACCCAGGAAGAGGAGAGAGGCACCACAGCACATATTCTGGCATCATATCAGCCACCACAGGAGAAGCCACCATTGAGTTACTTTGACCCCGCACCCAGGAAGAGGAGAGAGGCACCACAGCACATATTCTGGCATCATATCAGCCACCACAGGAGAAGCCACCATTGAGTTACTTTGACCCCGCACCCAGGAAGAGGAGAGAGGCACCACAGCACATATTCTGGCATCATATCAGCCACCACAGGAGAAGCCACCATTGAGTTACTTTGACCCCGCACCCAGGAAGAGGAGAGAGGCACCACAGCACATATTCTGGCATCATATCAGCCACCACAGGAGAAGCCACCATTGAGTTACTTTGACCCCGCACCCAGGAAGAGGAGAGAGGCACCACAGCACATATTCTGGCATCATATCAGCCACCACAGGAGAAGCCACCATTGAGTTACTTTGACCCCGCACCCAGGAAGAGGAGAGAGGCACCACAGCACATATTCTGGCATCATATCAACCACCACAGGAGAAGCCACCATTGAGTTACTTTGACCCTCGCACTCCAGGAAGAGGGAGAGAGGCACCACAGCACATATTCTGGCATCATATCAGCCACCACAGGAGAAGCCACCATTGAGTTACTTTGACCCCGCACCCAGGAAGAGGAGAGAGGCACCACAGCACATATTCTGGCATCATATCAGCCACCACAGGAGAAGCCACCATTGAGTTACTTTGACCCCGCACTCCAGGAAGAGGAGAGAGGCACCACAGCACATATTCTGGCATCATATCAGCCACCACAGGAGAAGCCACCATTGAGTTACTTTGACCCCTGCACCCAGGAAGAGGAGAGAGAGGCACCACAGCACATATTCTGGCATCATATCAGCCACCACAGGAGAAGCCACCATTTAGTTACTTTGACCCTTCACCCAAACAGAGGAGAGAGGTTCCCATCAGCAGATATTCAGGCATCATATCAACCACCACAGGAGTAGGCCACAATTTAGTTTATTTGACCCTGCACCCAGGAAGAGGAGAGAGTCCCCACAGCACATATTCTGGCATCA
>CM065591.1:45201059-45221078 GCA_033119425.1 Bufotes viridis | reverse complement strand
TCAGTTACACTCAAGCCTGTCACAACTTTTGTTTGTTTTGTTGCACAATCTGGACTCCTTGTTTTGCCTCTAAACTGCACCCGCACCGCTGTCTACCAGAGCGACTCCCCACATTTGGTGTCGGATGCGGGCATGCGCAGTGAGGCTGGCGTGAACGCCGAAGTTTTGTTTTTCTAAAGTGCATGGAATATATTAAGCCAGCAAAGCTGCAAGCAGGAGTTTCTGGCAACATGGAGGCTGCTGTGAAGGCTCTCATAGAGGCTAACGTGCAGCAGCGGGAGACCAACCAACTACTGCTACAACATGTGATGGCGTTACAGGCGGCAGGAGCGTCCCACCACGTCCATGATGCCCGGAAAGCGGTCCGTGCGGCGATCCCAAAAATGACCCCCTCGGGCGACTTTGAGACGTACCTGGCGGTTTTTGAGAAGGTCGCCGTGAGGGAAAAGTTACCCCGTGACCAGTGGGCCGAGGTGGTTGCTCCATTCCTGGCATCCGGACCCCAGCAAGTTTTTTTTGATTTGGCAGACGACCAGGCTGCTGACTATTCCACGGTGAAGGGGGAGATCCTGGCCAGACTGGGGGTAAACGTGTTGGTCCGGGCTCAGCGGGTCCACCAGTGGGACTTCAAAGTGGCTGAACCCGCCAGGCCGCAGTACTATGAGTTGCTGCACAGGTTGCAAAAATGGCTGCAGCCTGAGGTTCTAAGTCCGACTGCTATGCTGGACCGGCTGCTGGCTGACATGTTTTGGAGGGCCTTGCCTTACCCCCTTCAACACTGGATCGGCCAGGTATCCCCACCAATGCCCTTGAGATGGTCGACCTGGTGGAGCGATATGAGGCCACCAGAAACCTGCAGGGGGTTCTTTTGGGAGGGGCCAGTCAAACCCCGGAAATCTCCACCCCAGTCCCGGCGGCCGGCCAAACCCGCCCGGGATGTACCTCTTGCAGATCCGTCCCCAGTGGTCTGCTGGCAGTGTCGGGAGCCTGGACACATAAGGGCCAACTGTCCACAGTGGGGGAACCCATGGAGACTAATTATGGGTACCGGGCTTCCATGTATGCCCGGAGACTGTGTGCAACCGGCATCCCGGGACAATAGACAATCGTCATCTGTGCCAGGTGCAAGTCGGGGATAACCTGGCAGTGGCGCTGTTGGACTCAGGGAGCCTGGTAACCCTGGTAAGTGCTGCCCTGGTACAGCCCACCCAGTATACGGGCCGGACAGTGGGTGTGGTGTGCATACACGGAGACTTAAAGGACTATCCCACTGCTGTAATGTCTCTGTCCACGGCGGTCGGCACCTGGACTTGTGAAGTGGCGATCTCCACAAAGCTGCCCTATGAACTAATAATTGGGAGAGACTTCCCTGGTTTTCCGTCACTGTGGCCTGAGATGAAAGTGACTAATAGCCCTGAGACAGGGGTAACCCTAGCAGAGTGGCCTGATACCCCTGGAAGGCCAGAACCCTGGGAGCCCGAGTCTGAAGGGCCAGCGGTAGGGGTGACCACTTCTGCAGCGGTAGTGGGGAGACAACCCCACTGAGTGTAATGGTGGGAGACACGGAGGACTTGCCACCGGGACCTGAGTTGGCAGACCTCAATGTCTCCGGGGAAAATTTTGGGACCGCACAACACGGGACCAAACCCTAACCAGGGCCTGGGAGAATGTGCTGGAAATTGATGGTAAACCCCAGAAACCAGGGGCTGAATTAATGTTCCCACGATTTATTGTTCTGCAGGATATGTTGTATCGGGTGAACCAAATCCGAGGTGAACCTGTTGAACAGTTGGTGGTGCCCACAGCGTATCGCAAGCTTGTCATGGAGCTTGCCCACCAACATGTTCTTGGGGGACACCTGGGGTGGCAGAAAACCCAGGACCGCATACTGCAGCGGTTTTATTGGCCCAGTGTGTTCAAGGAAGTAGAAAATTATTGTAAGTCCTGTCCAACCTGCCAGATAACTAGCCCCCAGCCACATTTCCGTAGTCCTCTGGTACCTCTGCCAATTATTGAAGTACCGTTTGAGCGAATTGCTATGGATTTAATTGGGCCTGTACCAAAGTCTGCTAGGGGCCACCAACACATTCTGGTAGTTCTCGACTATGCCACTCGGTATCCGGAGGCGGTGCCTCTGCGACATACCTCAGCTAAGCTCATTGCCAAAGAGTTAATGGAGATGTTTTCCCGTGTGGGCCTGCCAAAAGAGGTTCTGACAGACCAAGGGACCCCTTTTATGTCCAAAGTATTGAAGGAACTGTGTAAATTGTTGCGTATAAAGCAGTTACGGACGTCCGTTTACCATCCGCAAACAGACGGTCTTGTTGAGAGGTTTAACCAAACTCTAAAGAATATGTTAAAAGGGTGGTGTCTAGAGATGGGAAGGACTGGGACCTGCTTCTGCCCTATCTCATGTTCGCAGTGCGAGAGGTACCCCAGGCCTCTACTGGGTTCTCGCCCTTCGAACTGCTTTATGGCAGACACCCTCGGGGCCTGTTGGATATCGCCAAGGAAGCATGGGAACAACAGCCTGTCCCCCACAAAAGTGTCATTGAGTATGTCACCCAGATGCAGGAACGGATAGAAAGGGTGTTGCCATTGGTCCGGGAGCATATGGAGGCAGCGCAACAAGCCCAGAGTAGGGTGTATAATCGTCAGGCTCGGGTGCGGGGCTTCAATCCGGGAGATCGAGTGTTGGTTCTGGTACCCACCCTTGACAGCAAATTCCTAGCTAGGTGGCAGGGCCCCTATGAGGTGGTCGAGAAGGTAGGGAAGTAAATTACAAAGTACACCAGCCAGGGCGGCGCAAGCCGGAGCAGGTGTACCATGTGAATTTGCTAAAGCCGTGGAAAGATAGGGACACGGCCGACGACCACAGCCCCGGCCAGGGCTTCTAGGTGAAAAGGGTCCAGCCCCACAGTTCGAGGCCTGTGAAGCCGTAACCACGGTAAAAATTGCAGACAGCCTGTCTTCCACACAAGTTCAGGAAGTCAGGAGTTCCTCAGTCGGAACACGGATGTGTTCTCGGACCTCCCTGGCCGCACGTCTCTCATCCGACATGACATCGTCACTGAGCCTCAGGCCAAGGTCCGGTTAAAACCATACCGGGTACCCGAGGCTCGGCGGCGGGCCATCGCGGAGGAAGTGCAGTTAATGTTGAAGCTCGATGTCATTGAGGAGTCGAAAAGTGAGTGGGCCAGTCCCATAGTCCTAATACCCAAGCCGGATGGGACGTTGCGGTTCTGCAACGACTTTCGCAAGTTAAATGAAGTATCCAAGTTTGACGCGTATCCCATGCCCCGAGTAGACGAGCTTGTTGAAAATTTAGGACAAGCCCGTTATTTTTCTGTGCTGGACCTCACTAAAGGGTACTGGCAGGTACCCTTAACGGAGGCGGCTAAGGAAAAAACCGCGTTTGTTACCCCGCAGGGCCTGTATCACTACAAGGTGTTACCCTTTGGCCTGCATGGCGCCCCGCCACTTTCCAGAGGTTAATGGACATAGTGCTGCGACCACATCGTCGGTACGCCTCGGCCTACTTAGATGATGTAGTCATCCACAGCACCGACTGGGAAAGCCATTTACCCAAGGTGCAGGCGGTAGTGGATGCCCTGAGGAAAGCTGGACTAACCGCCAATCCAAAAAAGTGTGCGATTGGGTTGGAAGAGACCAAATATCTGGGATATGTAATTGGGCGGGAGTCATCAAACCTCAGGTAACTAAGGTAGAGGCCATTCGTAGCTGGCCCCGACCGGTCACCACCAGGCAGGTAAAGTCGTTCCTGGGGATTGTAGGATACTACATGAGGTTTGTGCCCCACTTTGCCACAATAGCAGCGCCATTGACAGACCTGTTGAAGGGACGAAAGTCTGGGAGGGTTAGCTGGAGTGAGAAGGTGGAGGAGGCTTTCTCCGCGTTGAAGTCGGCCCTGTGTGGGTCCCCGGTTTTGGTGACACCCGACTTCAACAAGGAGTTTGTCGTACAGACCGACGCCTCGGAGGTAGGCCTCGGTGCGGTACTGTCGCAGGAGGTCAACGGGGAAGAACATCCCGTTGTCTTCCTGAGCCGTAAGCTCAGTCCCGCCGAGTCCAGATATAGTATAGTGGAGAGGGAGTGCCTGGCTATCAAGTGGGCACTCGAATCTCTCCGCTACTACCTGTTAGGGAGGAGGTTCCGTCTGGTGACCGACCATTCCCCCTCAAATGGATGAGTCAGGCCAAGGAGAGGAATGCTCGGGTCACCAGGTGGTTCCTATCCCTTCAAAATTTCAAGTTCTCCGTGGAACATAGGGCAGGTCGCTTGCAGGGAAATGCAGATGCCCTTTCCGCGTCCACTGCCTCACATGTGTCCACCCCTCAGGGTTGAACAAAGGGGGTGTGTGGTAAGGTGCAGGGTGCCGTCGTGGATGGCAGGTATGTGTCACCGAGGTTCATAGCCTCGGTGAGGTAAGAGCCCGTTTTTGTTGATGTCAGCAGCAGCTAGTGCTACTGACAGAGTTTAAATAGCATGGCTGCAAAGCCGATCCGGGCCGGCTCTTACCGGGAGCAGCTAAAGTGTAGGGTGGGTGGCTGCTCCCCACGACCCAGTCCTGGTTTTGGGCTGGGTTTAAAAGCTCAGCCAGCTCAGCAGCTGGAGGCTGTGATTGTCCTGGAGCTGCTAACAGGGCTGAGGAGTTCTCTGTCCTGGAGGAAAGAGCTCAGCAAGGAGGTGTTTTGTTCCTGGCTACCTGAAGCTGGATTCTCCTGCGGCTGGGCCGACAGCGTGGTGCGAACCTGCACCTACACCTCCCAGGTGACTGAACCTGTGTTGGCCTGTTTTTGTTTTGCCACGTTATTTCCGTTGTGTGTGAACTGTCACCAAAGAGACTGTTTTTCATTTATGGTGTGCACGTGTGAATAAAACACTGTTTGTTGCACAATCTGGACTCCTTGTTTTGCCTCTAAACTGCACCCGCACCGCTGTCTACCAGAGCGACTCCCCACAGCTGCTATAATCATAGAGCGGGATTATTGAGGTTAGGTGGTTTTGAGCAGTTGCTAATACTCTGTTTCACATGTTCAAATACGTTTTTCTTCACTGCGTCAGCAAGCAAGCAGTTGCCAGGTACAGTAGCGTTGTGGTTGGTGTACTCACATTCCACATACGGGGTAGTTGTGGAAAAAAAAACACGCACTTTTGAGACACTCTGAAGTGTCTATTATATCCTCAGTTACACTCTGCCTGTCACAACTACAGGAAACATCTCAATACGTCTGTCATGTCTACAGACATGTTTAAGTCCTGTCACGACTACAGGCAGCAATTCGATACGTCTGTCATGTATACAGACACGTTTAAGTCCTGTCACGACTATAGGCGGCATTCAATACGTCTGTCACATCTACAGACATGTTTAAGTCCTGTTACGACTACAAGCGGGATTCGATACGTCTGTCACCCCTACAGACACCTAAGTCCTGTCACGTCTACAGATGACAATCCTACCTTGCATGCCTTGTTTCACTGTCACATTTTAGCCGGACAAGTTCGGGCGCTTACAAGAGAACTTAAGTCACAGTAAGTCCTGCGGTGTACACATCTTCCCGTATACAGTCACTACGGGGAAGAGGTGCTTCGCATGCTATGTACGGTATCACGAGTTCTTGGCACATCGGTGGTCAGTGTGACACTGGTGAGTGGCACAAGCCTGGGGTTGGGCATTCACCTTCTGCATTAATCATATTATGTTTTTTAGTGAGATGTCTCAAGAATCATTCGTGGGTGAAACTTCATCCTCCCGTGGGAATGTGGCGTCGCACTGTGCAGGAGACTCCAGACCATCATTAAGGTCATGGATTGTGCCTAAGTTGATGGCAAAGTTGACCAAGAGAGGCATTCCATTTCAAGCTTCTGCAAGGAAGGCGGAACTGTTTCGTCTTTTGTCTTCAGATCCGGCGGGCCAAAACCAGGAGGTGGTGTTCACGGATACCATTCAGACCTCGCTTACTCAACTCTATGGCATCATCGATGTCGAACTGGTGGGTCAGGTCCTACACCTTCTATCTCACCATCCAACTTCATTCCAGCCAACATACGGCAGGACATAATTGACGGCAAGGACGTTAACTTAGCATCCTTACTCATAACAGCCCACAAGGCGCCAGACAACAAGACCATAGTCTGTGGGGAGGTCTCGGTTGTCCTCAAATCTAAGGATGTGAATTTAAATAGTAAACTCAGCATAACGGAGTTCATCTTAGCCTTTAGTCTATTCAGAGACGTCATCTGTACTGTTAACCCTCAGCGTAGGGAGGAGTTAGACCTTTATATGTGCAAGGTGGTGGATCTAGCCTATAAATATGGTGGGTCTGCCTTTTATGACTATCACCGTTCCTTCTCAGTAAAGTCTGCAGCGGTGTTTTTCTCAATTCCAACACACGGTGGATTGGTCCAATATTGGTACAGAACTGTTCTGTAGACACTTTGCGGGCCTCAAAGCTCCTGCCTGTTCCAAATGCAACTCTTACTCCCACATGACAGACTGGGGCTCATATGTCAACAATACAGCACAGTCGCAGGATAGTAATGTTCCTGGGCCATCAGTCAGCAAAGATTTCCCGGGGTTGGACAAGTTGGGGCATCCCATACCTCATCGGGCCTTTCGAACAATCCCCCTTTGATTGTTGGAGGGTTAACCCTGTTGGTGTAGTGTCTGGGAAATTCAGCAATAAAAAAAGATTAACATACGACCTGTCAGCCCCACATTCTTTACACATACCTAGCCTTAATTCTCTGATCCCTTCAGAAGAATTCTCAATGAAATATACTTCTATCGATGCAGCCATTCAGGTGATACGGAGGTTGGGTAGAGGGGCTTGGTTGTCTATAGCAGACATCACAGACGCTTTTAAGCTACTCCCAATTCAACCTGAGCTGTGGCAATGGCATGGGCTTAAGTGGTTAAACAAATACTACTTTGCCAATAAATTGACCTTTGGCTCTAAATCCAGCCCATGGATATTTGATCAGTTTGCCAGGTCTCTACATTGGATCCTTCAAGACTTATTTCGTGTCAATCACGTCATTCATTACTTGGATGATTTCCTCTTGATAGAACCCCCAGAGCATACACCCCAGGACCTTTAGGTATTACAGTCGGTGTTTGCAGACCTCAGGGTGCCTGTAGCTCCACACAAGGTCGAAGGGCCCAGTACTGAAATTACATTTCTTGGTATTCGTCTGGACACTGACCGCATGGAAGCTAACTTTCCTCAAGGCAAACTGCTCAGGGTCAAAAAGGCGGTTCACAAGCTAGTCCAAGTTAGGGTCACTACCAAATCGGATCTTCAGTCCCTGCTTGGAATGCTCAAGTTTGTTATGCGTATCATACCCCCATGTGATATCATGGCTTCGATCAGAGGATAGAAGGAGCCCACACACTTCATAGGAAGCAGGTTCATCCTTTGATCCTCTTCTTACTTTCCTTACACAGAAATAAAAGTTTTGAAGAACAGGAAATTGAGTCCCGGTTCTGCAGCACAAAGGAAACAAATCCGGGGTATGAGGCTCTTGGCAAGAGTCCTAGCTTACAAGGGTGAAGTGTTGGTGACCTCCAGTGGCCACAGGCAGAATAGAAGATGCTGTGGCTGCTTCCGTACAGGCTGAGGGCCCCCTCAGACCGGATGATGTGTCCAGAGCAGAGAAAACGAGAAGCTATTGATTTTACACCTTTTATTACGTCTTAGAAGCTTATATCTTACAGAAAAGACCCCCCGCTCCTAGGAGCTTACATTCTATAGAGAGGACTTCCACCCTGCACCCCACCCCCCGCTCCTAGGAGCTTACATTCTATAGAGAGGACTTCCACCCCGCACCCCACCCCCGCTCCTAGGAGCTTATAATCAACAGAAAGTAACAATCTTAAACTCGCTGGCTTTTTGTTGTGTTGATGACGATGTCTTGCGGTGATGACGATGTCTTACGTTGATGGCGACGTCTTGCGTTGATGGAGATGTCTTGCGGTCATCGCGATGTCTTGCGGTGATGGCGATGTCTTGCGGTGATGATGTCTCGCGGTGATGATGTCTTGTGGTGATGATGATGTCTTACGTTGATGGTGAAGTCTTGCGGTAATGGTGATGTCTTGCAGTGATGGCGTTGTCTTGTGTTGATGGCGATGTCTTGCGGTGATGGCGATGTCTTGCGATGATGACAATGTTCTGAGTTGATCGGGATGTCTTCCGATGACGATGTCTTGCGATGATGATGTCTTATGACGATGGCTTCAGAAAAATAAACAAACAATAGAGAAATTAATCCCATTTGCTGCCATCCTGTGACTACCTCCGCCCCCGCCTTAGTATTGAGACCTGGTTTGGATATTGCGGTGTGTAACGCCAATATTTTTCTCTCTCTTTGACGTATAGGAAAGCCATGTGATTTCTGTCCTGTGTTCTCTGCACCCACCAGTTCTGAACAAAGGCTAGGTGTTTTCTATGCAGCGCCTCCGCAGGACACCTGAGGAATTACATCTACTGCATTATACCCACCGCCCCCGTATTCCCCTATAGAGCGTATAGATCATACTGTAGATAACATGCTGGTTATATATCTATCATACAGATCATACTTCTACATATATCATCCTTATTACACCTACCGGACATGTGGAGGGTTCAGGCTTATTCTTTGTGGCTGAAATGAAAGAAGACATCACATGTATCATGACAGTGTCCATACATACATATACGTACCACATATACAGAACTGGAGATGGACTTAAAGGCTTACAATCTAGTCTGACATCATTCATACATACCCTGCTCGAGGAGCGTACAATCTGCAATTACTGGTGACGATGATGATTGAAGATTACTTGCCATTACTTTCAATTACTTGTAATTTTTTTTATTACTTGGATTTCTTGAAATTACTTGGATTACTTGAAATTACTTGGATTACTTGCGATGTCTTGCGATATGTGGAAAAAAAGGAGATAAAAAAACTCATGACCATGATTGGGTAGATCAGGAGGACATCACATGTATCACGACACGTATGTACAGATGATGATAGACATGTGACCTCACATACACATACAGTACATACATGTCTCGTCTAGGCTGCTCCCCTGGACCACGCAGATCGCCTTCCTCCCCACAAATGAGCAGCCTCAGCCAAGTGAGCCCCTTTTATACCTCTGTGATGTCATAATGGGGGTGATGCTGAGATCTGATTGGCCGATGAAATGCTGTGATGTCATAGAGTGATAATGCAGTGATTTGATTGGCCGATTTAATGCTAGGATCTGATTGGCTGATGCAATGCTGGGATCTGATGCTAATATTAAACCCTGGAAATTCCCTGCCATACAATAAAGGAGTTGTCCCCTAGTGATAAATCCAATGTGCAGTTTGATCACAGATGTATAGTATCCATGGATACCTGTTCTAGGCCACGCCCCTTCTTTCTATGATCCCGTTTCCTCTACAGAAATGGTTTACAGTTGCTGTCTCGGATATGATGAAATGTGGTGATGTCACATGGACTTGCGATGTCACATGCTTCCATTTGCACACACAACAGCCATTTTATATATTTGCACCCCTTTAAATTCAAACAATAAGTCCATATCTGTATAATATGAACTATTATGTGTTAGCCGCCTATAGGATGCGAAACACTGCACAATATGGATCCGAGCCATAGCGCCTCAGAGATTGGGTGGCCACTTAAAGGGCTGTTCCGCAGGGTGGAAAATTTGCCAAAAATTGGGTTTTTATTTTATTTTTTAAAACCGCTCCTTTGAGGGGTTTGTTATAACGTTATTATTATAGGGCAGATTATTACGGACGTGCCGATACCTAATATGTCTACTTTCTTTGATTTATTCTGATTTCACACTAGATTTTTCTATTTGGAAAAAAAATTGATAATTTTACTATCTAAATAGCCCAGCAGCTGCAGTTTTATTTTTTTTTTTTGGGGGGACTATATAATGTAGGGGCTCATTTTTTGCGGGATGAGATGGCGGTTTTATTGGCACTATTTGGGGGTGCATACGACTTTTTGATCGCTCGCTATTACACTTTTTTGATGTTGGGTGACAATAAAAATGGCTTTTGGACATAAAAAAATAAATAAAAACTAAGTCGTTTTTCCAAGGGGTTGGGTCAAATTTTATTTTTATAGAGCAAATTTTTACGAACGCGGCGATGCCCAATATTTATGGCTCTCAGACTTAGGAGACACTAAAACAGGCATCCTCAAAAAGCGGCCCTCCAGATATTGTAAAACTACAATTCCCACTATGCCCTGCTGATACCTGTAGCTGGGCATGCTGGGAGTTGTAGTTTTACAACATCTGGAAGGCCGCATTTTGAGGATGCCTGCACTAAAACTAATATTTTTGGGAAAAAAAATTGTTTCTGTGCCTCCAAAGACTGAGAGCCATAGTTTTTTATGTTCTCTAGGGGACTGTAGGGAATTATAAAAATTTAGTACTCCATGGAAGTGTGATACTCCATGAAGCAATTGATAACGCAGAGGCCCGGATGATCGGGGCACGTGTCGCATTGAATGGTGGTGTCCTTCCGTATCCCCCTCTTGCGACACACTCTGCACTTTTTTTGGGATCGTCCCTTTTTTCCAGTATGGGGGACCACACCTGGAAAATGTTGGCCAGGGACGATCCGGGCGCCTCCAATTCCTGAGGTACTCCGACCTGCTCTTTCCCGGTCTGAAAAGATCAGGTCCTTGATAGTGATGTCGCGAACATAAAATTTTCAGTTCGCGAACAGCGAACGCGAACTTCCGCAAATGTTCGCGAACAGGCGAACCGGGAGAACCGCCATAGACTTCAATAGACAGGCGAATTTTAAAAACCAAAGGGACTCTTTCTGGCCACAATAGTGATGGAAAAGTTGTTTCAAGGGGTCTAACACCTGGACTGTGGCATGCCGGATGGGGGATCCATGGCAAAACTCCCATGGAAAATTACGTAGTGGACGCAGAGTCGGGTTTTAATCCATAAAGGGCATAAATCACCTAACATTCCTAAATTGTTTGGAATAACGTGCTTTAAAACATCCAGTGTGTGTTTACGATCAGGTATGATGTTGTATCGATCAGGTAGTGTAAGGGTTACGCCCGATTCTCAGACATTGACAGACCAAACTCCCTTTTAATGCACCGCAAACAGTCCATTGCACAACCGCAAGCTCCCATTTGCACAAGGTTGGATACCAAGCTAGCCACGTCCCGGTAATGTCATTGAAGGTTTCTTCCTCCACCCAGCCACGTACAACACCAAGGGTCCCCAAAGGTGAATTGAATTGATTTTTCGAACGGGGAGATGGTTAAAAACGCTGGCTCCCTCCACTCTGTTTTAATCCACGGTCACTGCGTCTGCGCCGTGCAATTTACTGTCACACCCGATATGAGTGGTATTTTCTGTAGTACTATTCTCATCAGTTTAATCCCTGTTACATCCCATATCAGGGATTGCCTTTTGTGAAAAAAATTTAGGCCGGGTACCTTCGACTGCCTGCACAGTGACAGACCAAACTCTCGTACACTAAACTGAATTGATTTCAGGAACCGGGAGATGGAAAAAGCAGCTTGGTCGGTCCTCATACTCCCAAATTGGGGCACTGCGCGTGCACAGAGCAATGTGCTGTGACACCCTATATGAGTGGTGTCTTAACTAGTACTATTCCTATCAGCGGCGGGCGGGTGCGTGGTAACTTGAGAGCAGGTGACCGAAGCTGAGCTGGAGGAAGATGGTGCGTCAAGGTTCTTAGCGGAAGCTGTTGGAGATTGGGTGTCCTGTCTAAGCCAGTCAACTACGTCCTCAGAATTTTTCGGGTTCAGGGTACATGGCCTCTGAACACTAGGCATTATTCCAGGGACAGTGGAAATCACAGCACCACGACCACGACAGCCCCTGCGGGGTGGCCTGCCTCTGCCTGTCATTTTTTTTTTAGATAAGTGGTACTACGCGTGCTAGGTACTGTGCCACCCGGTATCAGTGGTTGGCACTGGCAGTGGGCACACTACAGTCAGTGGAAGAGGGCCTGACACACACTGGCAGCAGGCAAGCAACTGAATTTAGACTACTGTCTAAAATTAAATGCCTAATTTATCGGCAAGCTACTGTGCCACCCGGTATCAGTGGTTGGCACTGGCAGTGGGCACACTACAGTCTGTGGAGGTGGGCCTGACACACACTGGCAGCAGGCAAGCAACTGAATTTAGACTACTGTCTAAAAATTAAATGCCTTATTTATCGGCAAGCTACTGTGCCACCCGGTATCAGTGGTTGGCACTGGCAGTGGGCACACTACAGTCAGTGGAAGTCGGCCTGACACACACTGGCAGCAGGCAAGCAACTGAATTTAGACTACTGTCTAAAAATTAAATGCCTTATTTATCGGCAAGCTACTGTGCCACCCGGTATCAGTGGTTGGCACTGGCAGTGGGCACACTACAGTCAGTGGAAGTCGGCCTGACACACACTGGCAGCAGGCAAGCAACTGAATTTAGACTACTGTCTAAAAATTAAATGCCTTATTTATCGTCAAGCTACTGTGCCACCCGGTATCAGTGGTTGGCACTGGCAGTGGGCACACTACAGTCAGTGGAGGTGGGCCTGACACACACTGGCAGCAGGCAAGCAACTGAATTTAGACTACTGTCTAAAAATTAAATGCCTTATTTATCGGCAAGCTACTGTGCCACCCGGTATCAGTGGTTGGCACTGGCAGTGGGCACACTACAGTCAGTGGAAGAGGGCCTGACACACACTGGCAGCAGGCAAGCAACTGAATTTAGACTACTGTCTAAAAATTAAATGCCTAATTTATCGGCAAGCTACTGTGCCACCCGGTATCAGTGGTTGGCACTGGCAGTGGGCACACTACAGTCAGTGGAAGAGGGCCTGACACACACTGGCAGCAGGCAAGCAACTGAATTTAGACTACTGTCTAAAAATTAAATGCCTTATTTATCGGCAAGCTACTGTGCCACCCGGTATCAGTGGTTGGCACTGGCAGTGGGCACACTACAGTCTGTGGAGGTGGGCCTGACACACACTGGCAGCAGGCAAGCAACTGAATTTAGACTACTGTCTAAAATGAAATGCCTAATTTATCGGCAAGCTACTGTGCCACCCGGTATGAGTGGTTGGCACTGGCAGTGGGCACACTACAGTCAGTGGAAGAGGGCCTGACACACACTGGCAGCAGGCAAGCAACTGAATTTAGACTACTGTCTAAAAATTAAATGCCTTATTTATCGGCAAGCTACTGTGCCACCCGGTATCAGTGGTTGGCACTGGCAGTGGGCACACTACAGTCAGTGGAAGCGGGCCTGACACACACTGGCAGCAGGCAAGCAACTGAATTTAGACTACTGTCTAAAAATTAAATGCCTTATTTATCGGCAAGCTACTGTGCCACCCGGTATCAGTGGTTGGCACTGGCAGTGGGCACACTACAGTCTGTGGAGGTGGGCCTGACACACACTGGCAGCAGGCAAGCAACTGAATTTAGACTACTGTCTAAAAATTAAATGCCTTATTTATCGGCAAGCTACTGTGCCACCCGGTATGAGTGGTTGGCACTGGCAGTGGGCACACTACAGTCAGTGGAAGAGGGCCTGACACACACTGGCAGCAGGCAAGCAACTGAATTTAGACTACTGTCTAAAAATTAAATGCCTTATTTATCGGCAAGCTACTGTGCCACCCGGTATCAGTGGTTGGCACTGGCAGTGGGCACACTACAGTCTGTGGAGGTGGGCCTGACACACACTAGCAGCAGGCAAGCAACTGAAATTACACTAAAGTGTAAAAATTAAATGCCTTTTTTATGCAAAGTCCTGTGCCAGCCGGTATGAGTGGTGGGCACTGGCAGTGGGCACACTACAGTCAGTGGAAGTCAGTCTGACACACACTGGCAGGCAACTAACCTTAGATTAAAGTGTAAAAATTAAGTGCCTTTTTTTTAAGCAAAGTCCTGTGCCACACAGGATGACAGGGGTGGGCACTGGCAGTGGGCACACTAAAGTCTGTGGGCCTGCAGCTCCTCACACACAGGCAGGCCAGGCAACTGCAATATGCATATAAAGGAAAAAAAAAAGCAGACTAATGTTGCAGCCCTAAAAAGGGCTTTTTGGGGTGCTGTCAGGACGCTGTCCTTACAGCAGAGATCAGATGAGTCTTTCAGGACTGGAGTGGACACTGAATTCACTAGCCTAGCTATCGGTTTCCCTATTAAATCAGCAGCAACTACACTCTCCCTCCTCTCACTAAGACTGCAGCTTCCGAATGAATCTAAAATGGATGCTGTGCAGGAGGTGGGAGGGTCTGGGAGGGAGGGTATGCTGCTGATTGGCTGGAATGTGTCTGCTGACTGTGAGGTACAGGGTCAAAGTTTGCTCAATGATGATGTATAGGGGGCGGACCGAACATCGCATATGTTCGCCCGGCAGAGGCGAACGCGAACAAGCTATGTTCGCCGGGAACTGTTCGCGGCGGATAGTTCGGGCCATCTCTATTAGAGAGCTGATTGGTCACAATGTCTAAACACCTATAAAACACAGCGGTTTTAAAGAATTGTTCCGGATCCTGCAACCTTTCATCTATTGAAAGTTCATCAAAGTGACGCTTCACTTTTCTTACTCTCTTGTTTTCAAACTGCGGCTGGATGTCCCACTTTTCTGCCAGTTCTATCGCTGTTTCTTTTGCTCCATCAAAATTATCCCTATATTTTGAAAGGACTTGAGCTGCCTTTTGAATCAGATTTGCCCCACTGGATAAATCCATATTTTTCGACTGCAACAATTTAGAAACCACATTTATGGTATCAAAAATTTTGCTTTGCAGGACAACGAGGCAAACAAATTGAAAAGATCCTATTTTTTTTCGAAGGCGAGCAGCATCATCTCTTTCTTTTGGCTTGGGTGACATCAAGTTTATTTTTGTTAAAGCTTGCATAATGTCTACAAAACGAAAGCGTAGAGCAAGCAGTGAATCATGGCGCGATGACCATCGAGTGGGGCAAAGTTTTTTCAGTGTAAGTGTGGAGTCTGTAGAGAACGATGAAAGAATGTTCCATCTGCGTATGCTTTCCCCAAAAAAACATACAATTCCTGGACCACTTCAAAAAAACTAGAAATTTCAGGTATGTTCCCAACAGCATCCTGAAGTACCAGGTTCAGATTGTGAGCTGCACAATGTACATATAAGGCATTTTTTCTCTTTGTGCAATTCAAGCCTGCACACCAGAATACACCCCGCTCATTGTCGCTGCCCCATCATACCCCTGGCCACGACATTTTGTTATATTGAGGCCGTTGCTCTCTATGCACGAGACTATGTCATGTTCAAGGCCTGCAGCACTCTGGTCCTCAATGGCATGAAACCCTAGGAAAACCTCTTTGATCTCTACACTAGTTGCTCTCTGGCTTTCATCTCTTTCCACAGAAACATATCTTATTAGCTGACTCATTTGGTCCACTTTTGATATATTCTGTGTAGTATCCATTATAATAGAAAAAAAAGGTGCCTGTTTTATTTCAGACACAATGATGTTCCGGACCTTATTAGAAAGTATGTCTATAATTTCATTTTGGATTCTAGGACTCAAGTATCTGACTGATTTTTGAGGTAACTGGAGGAGTTGCTTTAGAATAGGGTCATACTCCGCGAGCAGCTCTATAATGGAGAGAAAATTTCCATTGTTTACCTCGCCAATTTTTTCTCTATGACCGCGGAAGGAAAGATTAGCCATTGACATTGTCAGTGTTACATTGACAATCCTATGTAATACTTGTCTCCAGTAGTTTTTTTCCTGTCTAATTTGCTTTTCATTTTCCTCATCTATCGTTTTGTTCTTCCTCCACTGCTCATACACTACACAGGCTTCTATATGAGTTTTTGAAGACTCATGAGCCTGAATTCTTGCAGAAAGCCTTTTGCCATTTCTCTGTCAAACATTTCCTTAACAGACACCTGACTGTGGGCAGATGAGCAGGAACTGCTGAAGGTGAGAGGCGGAGTGGCGGTTGGTTGAGAGGGGGCAGGAGGACAGCAGTGGTTGACGTGGCTGAAGATGCTGGACCAGGAGGAGCATGGTGGCTTTGAGTTTGTGTGCTGCTTGTACTCATGTGTTGATCCCATAGGCGCTTGTGATGTGAGATCATGTGCCTTCGCAAAGCAGTTGTACCGAGGTGGGTGTTGGACTTCCCACGACTCAGTTTCTTTTGGCACAGGTTGCAAAATGGCATTGCTGTTATCAGAGGCAGACACACAAAAAAATGCCACACTGCTGAGCTTTGCAATGACGGCATTCTGGTGGTGGCAACAGCATGCGTTGACTGGCGTGCTGTCTGGCTGACCCCAGGTGCCGATACATGCTGTCTGACTGTGCCACTAACTCCTTGCGACGACCTCCCCCTGCTTCCAACTCGTCTCCTCCTTCTCTCTGTCTCCCTTCTGAACTTTCCCTCTTCTTCTCTTCGAGCAGGCACCCACGTGGCATCCGTGGACACATCGTCATCATCAACCGCTCACTTGTATCTGACACCTCAGCAAAGGAAGCAGCAGCGGTACAACATCATCATCATCATCATCACACTGTACGCCCATGTGTGTAATCCTGCCTGACTGAGACATATCCCTGTAATCTACATCATCTGGCAATAATGGTTGCGCATCACCAATTGCATCCAACTGATGTGTAAATAACTCCTCTGACGGATCAAGTGAAGCGGCTGTGGTGGCTGTGGTGGTAGTGGTGGTGGCGGCGGCGGGCGGAGCGTGGTAACTTGGAGAGCAGGTGACCGAAGCTGAGCTGGAGGAGGATGGTGCGCCAAGGTTCTTAGCGAAGCTGTTGAAGATTGGGTGTCCTGTCTAAGCCAGTCAACTATGTCCTCAGAATTTTTCGGGTTCAGGGTACGTGGCCTCTGAACACTGGGCATTATTCCAGGGACAGTGGAAATCACAGCACCACGACCACGACGGCTCCCTGCGGGGTGGCCTGCCTCTGCCTGTCATTTTTTTAGATAAGTGGTACTACGCTGCTAGGTACTGTGCCACCCGGTATGAGTGTTGGGCACTGGCAGTGGGCACACTACAGTCTGTGGAAGTCGGCCTGACACACACTGGCAGGCAAGCAACTGGAAATTAGACTAAAGTGTAAAAATTAAATGCCTTATTTTATCGGCAAAGCTACTGTGCCACCCGGTATGAGTGGTGTGAGCACTGGCAGTGGGCACACTACAGTCTGTGGAAGTCGGCCTGACACACACTGGCAGCAGGCAAGCAACTGAAATTAGACTAAAGTGTAAAAATGAAATGCCTTATTTATCGGCAAGCTACTGTGCCACCCGGTATGAGTGGTGGGCACTGGCAGTGGGCACACTACAGTCTGTGGAAGTCGGCCTGACACACACTGGCAGCAGGCAAGCAACTGAAATTAGACTAAAGTGTAAAAATTAAATGCCTTATTTATCGGTAAGCTACTGTGCCACCCGGTATGAGTGGTGGGCACTGGCAGTGGGCACACTACAGTCTGTGGAAGTCGGCCTGACACACACTGGCAGGCAGGCAACTGAAATTAGACTAAATGTGTAAAATGAAATGCCTTATTTATCGGCAAAGTCACTGTGCCACCCGGTATGAGTGGTGGGCACTGGCAGTGGGCACACTACAGTCAGTGGAAGTCGGCCTGACACACACTGGCAGCAGGCAAGCAACTGAAATTAGACTAAAGTGTAAAAATTAAATGCCTTATTTATCGATGCAAAGTCCTGTGCCACACGGTATGAGTGGTGGGCACTGGCAGTGGGCACACTACAGTCAGTGGAAGTCGGCCTGACACACACTGCAGGCAAGCAACTGAAATTAGACTAAAGTGTAAAAATGAAATGCCTTATTTATCGGCAAGCTACTGTGCCACCCGGTATGAGTGGTGGGCACTGGCAGTGGGCACACTACAGTCAGTGGAAGTCAGCCTGACACACACTGGCAGAAGGCAAGCAACTGAAATTAGACTAAAGTGTAAAAATGAAATGCCTTATTTATCGGCAAGCTACTGTGCCACCCGGTATGAGTGGTGGAGCACTGGCAGTGGGCACACTACAGTCAGTGGAAGTCGGCCTGACACACACTGGCAGCAGGCAACCAACCGTTAGATTAAAGTGTAAAAATTAAATGCCTTATTTATCGGCAAAGCTCCTGTGCCAATGGTATGAGTGGTGGAGCACTGGCAGTGGGCACACTACAGTCAGTGGAAGTCGGCCTGACACACACTGGCAGCAGGCAAGCAACTGAAATTAGACTAAAGTGTAAAAATTAAATGCCTTATTTATCGGCAAAGCTACTGTGCCACCCGGTATGAGTGGTGGACACTGGCAGTGGGCACACTACAGTCAGTGGAAGTCGGCCTGACACACACTGGCAGGCAACCAACCTTAGATTAAAGTGTAAAAACTAAATGCCTTTTTTTATGCAAAGTCCTGTGCCACATGGTATGAGTGGTGGGCACTGGCAGTGGGCACACTACAGTCAGTGGAAGTTGGCCTGACACACTAGCAGCTGGCAGGCAACTGAACCTTAGACTAAAGTGTAAGAATTAAATGCCTTTTTTATGCAAAGTCCTGTGCCACACGGTATGAGTGGTGGGCACTGGCAGTGGGCACACTACAGTCAGTGGAAGTCGGCCTGACACAACACTGGCAGAAGGCAAGCAACTGAAATTAGACAAAAGTGTAAAAATGAAATGCCTTATTTATCGGCAAGCTACTGTGCCACCCGGCATGAGTGGTGGGCACTGGCAGTGGGCACACTACAGTCAGTGGAAGTCGGCCTGACACACACTGGCAGGAGCAAGCAACCGAAATTAGACTAAAGGGTAAAAATGAAATGCCTTATTTATATGCAAAGCTCCTGTGCCACACGGTATGAGTGGTGGGCACTGGCAGTGGGCACACTACAGTCAGTGGAAGTCGGCCTGACACACACTGCAGCAGGCAAGCAACCGAAATTAGACTAAAGTAAAAATGAAATGCCTTATTTATCGGCAAGCTACTGTGCCACCCGGTATGAGTGGTGGGCACTGGCAGTGGGCACACTACAGTCAGTGGAAGTCGGCCTGACACACACTGGCAGCAGGCAAGCAACTGAAATTAGACTAACGTGTAAAAATGAAATGCCTTATTTATCGCAAGCTACTGTGCCACCCGGTATGAGTGGTGGAGCACCGGCAGTGGGCACACTACAGTCAGTGGAAGTTGGCCTGATACACACTGGCAGGCAAGCAACTGAAACTTAGATTAAAGTGTAAAAATTAAATGCCTTTTTATGCAAAGTCCCGTGCCACACAGGTATTAGTGGTGGGCACTGGCAGTGGGCACACTACAGTCAGTGGAAGTCGGCCTGATACACACTGGCAGCAGGCAAGCAACTGAAATTAGACTAAAGTGTAAAAATGAAATGCCTTATTTATCGGCAAGCTATTGTGCCACCCGGTATGAGTGGTGGGTACTGGCAGTGGGCACACTACAGTCAGTGGAAGTCGGCCTGACACACACTGGCAGCAGCAACCAACCTTAGATTAATCGTGTAAGAATGAAATTCCTTATTTATTGGCAAGCTACTGTGCCACCCGGTATGAGTGGTGGGCACTGGCAGTGGGCACACTACAGTCAGTGGAAGTCGGCCTGACACACACTGGCAGCAGGCAAGCAACTGAAATTAGACTAAAGTGTAAAAATGAAATGCCTGATTCATCGGCAAGCTACTGTGCCACCCGGTATGAGTGGTGGATACTGGCAGTGGGCACACTATAGTCAGTGGAAGTTGGCCTGATACACACTGGCAGGCAAGCTTAACCTGAGATTAAACGGGTAAAAATTAAATGCCTATTATGTCGCAAAGCTCCCAGCCACACTGGTATGAGTGTTGGCACTGGCAGTGGGCACACTACAGTCAGTGGAAGTCGGCCATGACACACACTGGCAGCAGGCAAGCAACTGAAA
>CM065591.1:45158885-45200559 GCA_033119425.1 Bufotes viridis | reverse complement strand
ATGAACCTCGGTGACACGTACCTGCCATCCATGACGGCACCCTGCACCTTACCACATACCCCCCCCCCCCGTTGTTCAACCCTGAGGGGGGGACACACGACAAACAGTGTACCCAGGAGAGGGCGTCCGCATTTCTCAATAAACGGCCTGCTCTGTGCTCCACCGTAAACTTGTAATTCTGTAGAGACAGAAACCACCTGGTGACCCGGGCATTCCTCTCTTTGGCCTGGCTCATCCACTTGAGAGGGGAGTGGTCGGTCAACAGGCGGAAGCTTCTGCCCAACAGATAATAACGGAGGGCCTCGAGTGCCCACTTGATGGCCAGACACGCTCTCTCCACTATGCTGTACCTGGTCTCGGCTGGGGTGAGTTTACGGCTGAGGAAGACAACGGGATGCTCCTCCCCGTTGACTTCCTGCGATAGTACAGCACCAAGGCCAACCTCAGAGGCGTCGGTCTGGACTATGAACTCCTTCTTGAAATCGGGTGTCACCAAAACCGGGGACCCACACAGGGCCGATTTCAAGGCGGAGAAAGCCTTTTCTGCCTGCTCATTCCAAAGGACCGTCACTGACTTACGCCCCGTGGTGACCGGTCGGGGCCAACTCCGTATTGCCTCTATCTTATTTACCTGAGGTTTGATGACTCCCCGCCCAATGACATATCCCAGATATTTGGTCTCTTCTAACCCAATCGCACACTTTTTTGGATTGGTGATTAGTCCAACTTTCCTCAGGGCATCCACTACCGCCTGCACCTTGGGCAAATGGCTTTCCCAGTCGGTGCTGTGGATGACTACATCATCTAAGTAGGCCGAGGCGTACCGACGATGAGGTCGCAGCACAATGTCCATTAACCTTTGGAAGGTGGCGGGGGAGCCATGCAGGCCAAAGGGTAACACCTTATAATGATACAGGCCCTCCGGGGTAACAAAAGCAGTTTTTTCCTTGGCCGACTCCGTTAAGGGTACCTGCCAGTACCCTTTAGTGAGGTCTAGCACAGAAAAATAACGGGCTTGCCCTAAATTCTCAACAAGCTCGTCTACCCGGGGCATGGGATACGCATCAAACTTGGACACTTCATTTAACTTGCGAAAATCGTTGCAGAACCGCAACGTCCCATCTGGCTTGGGTATTAGGACCATGGGACTGGCCCATTCACGTTTCGACTCCTCAATAACATTGAGCTTCAACATTAATTGCACTTCCTCCGCGATGGCTCGTCGCCGAGCCTCGGGTACCCGGTATGGTTTTAACCGGATCTTGGCCTGAGGCTCAGTGACGATATCATGTTGGATGAGAGACGTGCGGCCAGGGAGGTCCGAGAACACATCCGTGTTCCGACTGATGAACTCCCTGACTTCCTGAACTTGAAGCAGATCCCAGTCCTTCCCATCTCTAGACACCACCCTTTTTAACATATTTTTTAAAGTTTGGTTAAACCTTTCGACAAGACCGTCTGTTTGCGGATGGTAAACTGACGTCCATAACTGCTTTATACTCAACAATTTACACAGTTCCCTCATAACTTTGGACATAAAAGGGGTCCCTTGGTCTGTCAGAAAATGAAAAACATTTCCATTAACTCTTTGGCAATGAGCTTTGTTAAGACACCTCCTGTGTCTTTAAACCAAACCGCCGTTTAGTAGACCTTCCCCGGCTGCTGTACACATAACCTCCGTTCGCATAAACTGGAGGGCACGAACCAAATGCAGGGGAAGCGGCAATCTCACGAACGGCTCCAAACACACGAACGGTAATCCACGAACTGCTGCAAGCCGCCGAACAATCACACTCACCAAGCGGCTTCCATTTCCATTCAGCAGTCTCTAAACGCCAATAATAAATCCCCCAATAACGAGACAGAGGCTCCGCATTGAGGGTCAAATAAGAACTCTTTTAATGACCACACAAGCATTTCCTTTTATACACATTTTCCAACAAGGTTACCACCCACGTGGTATAAACATAGCAGTCAATCATTTACAGTTTCACATTTTAAACAGAACCCATTCGTCAATGTACATTTAATAACCACAATGACATCGTCCGTGATCCAATCAACAACACAATGACATTGTCCGTGATACAATCAACAACACAATGACATTGTCTGTAATACAATCAACAGAATAATGACATTGCCCGTGATCCAATCAACAACACAATGACATTGTCCGTGATCCAATCAACAGAATAATGACATTGCCCGTGATCCAATCAACAACACAAGGACATTGTCTGTGATACAATCAACAACACAAGGACATTGTCTGTGATACAGTCAACAGAATAATGACATTGCCCGTGATCCAATCAACAACACAAGGACATTGTCCGTGATCCAATCAACAGAATAATGACATTGCCCGTGATCCAATCAACAACACAAGGACATTGTCTGTGATACAATCAACAACACAAGGACATTGTCTGTGATACAGTCAACAGAATAATGACATTGCCCGTGATACAATCAACAACACAATGACATTGCCCGTGATACAATCAACAACACAATGACATTGTCTGTGATACAATCAACAACACAATGACATTGTCTGTGATACAATCAACAAAATAAAAGTTAGGAATCCAGGCAATAACTGGTGTTCTGTTGTTTCAGCGGTGTTCGGCAGAAAAAGTGTCCGTTTTTAGTTCCATGAAAATAGAGCCGAACACCGCTGGGCTTTCGCATAGTTTAAAATGGCCGCTGCCTCGTGGTCAACATACGAACGGAATGCAAACAGACGAATACAGCAGGGAAACAAGCATTAAAAAAGAATAATCAGACAGATGGTTCTGTCACAAGTTTAGCTGAGGTATGTCGCAGAGGCACCGCCTCCGGGTACCAAGTGGCATAGTCGAGAACTACCAGAATGTGTTGGTGGCCCCTAACAGACTTTGGTACAGGCCCGATTAGATCCATAGCGATTCGCTCAAACGGTACCTCAATAATTAGAAGAGGTACCAGAGGACTACGGAAATGTGGCTGGGGGCTAGTTATCTGACAGGTTGGACAGGACTTACAATAATTTTCTACCTCCTTGAACACACTGGGCCAATAAAACCGCTGCAGTATGCGGTCCTGGGTTTTCTGCCACCCCAGGTGTCCCCCAAGAACATGATTGTGGGCAAGCTCCATGACAAGCTTGCGATACTCTGTGGGCACCACCAACTGTTCAACAGGCTCACCTCGTCTTTGGTTCACCCGATATAACATTTCTAGGTGAACAACAAAGCAGGGAAATATTATCTCAGCCCCTGGTTTCTGGGGTTTACCATCAATTTCCAGCACATTCTCCCAGGCCCTGGTTAGGGTTTGGTCCCGGTGTTGGGCGGTCCCAAAATTGTCTCCAGAGTCGTGGAGGTCTGCCAACTCAGGTCCTGGTGGCAAGTCCTCCGTGTCTCCCACCATTACACTCAGTGGGGGTGTCTCCCCCTCTATCACAGAAGTGGTGGTCACCCCTACCGCAGGCCCTTCGGACTCGGGCTCCCAGGGCTCTGGCCTCCCACTGGAACCAGGCCACTCTGCTAGGGTTACCCCTTTCTCATGGCTATTAGTCACTTTCATCTCAGGCCATAGTGACGGAAAACCAGGAAAGTCTCTCCTAATTATTAGTTCATAAGGTAGCTTTGAGGAGACCGCCACTTCACAAGTCCATGTGCCGGCCACCGTGGACAGAGACATTACGGCAGTGGGATAGTCCTTTAAGTCTCCATGTATGCACACCACACCAACTTTCTGGCCCATATACTGGGAGGGCTGTACCAGGGCAGCACTTACCAGGGTTACTAGGCTCCCTGAGTCCAACAGCGCCACTGCCAGGTTATCACCCACTTGCACCTGGCACAAATGACGATTGTCTATTGCCTCGGGGGTGCCGGTTGCACACAGTCTCCGGGGATACATTGAAGCCCGGTACCCAAAATTAGTCTCCATGGGTTCTCCCCGGTGTGGACAGTCGGCTCTTATGTGGCCAGGCTCCTGACACCACCAGCAGACAATCGGAGCCGGGTCTACAGGGAGTACACCCCGCGCAGGTTTCTCGGGTATCAGTCGTCGGGACTGGATGGGAGACCTCCGGGGTTTGACCGGCCCCCTCCCAAGAACACCCCCTTGCAGGATTTTGGTGGACTCATAGCGCTCCACCAGATCGACCATTTCTAGGGCATTAGCGGGTGATACCTGGCCGATCCAGTGCTGAAGGGGGTAAGGCAAAGCCCTCCAGAACATGTCAGCCAGCAAACAGTCCAGCATAGCTGTCGGACTTAGAATATCAGGCTGCAGCTATTTTTGCAACCTGTGCAGCAACTCATAGTACTGTGGCCTGGCGGGTTCAGTCGCTTTAAAGTCCCACTGGTGGACCCGCTGAGCCCGGACCAACACGTTTACTCCCAGTCTGGCCAGGATCTCACCCTTCACCGTGGGGTAATCAGCAGCCTGGTCATCCGCTAAATCAAAGAAAACCTGCTGGGGTCCGGATGCCAGGAACGGAGCGACCACCTCAGCCCACTGGTCACGGGGTAACTTCTCCCTCACGGCCACCTTTTCAAAGACCGCCAGATATGTCTCAATTTCGTCCGAGGGGGTCATCTTTGGGATCGCTGCACGGACCGCTTTCCAGACATCATGGTCGTGATGGGACGCTCCTGCAGCTTGTAACGCCATCACGTGCTGTAACAGTAGCTGGTTGGTCTCCCGCTGCTGCACGTTAGCCTCTATGAGAGCCTTCACAGCAGCCTCCATGTTGCCAGAAATTCCTGCTTGTAACTTTGCCGGTTTAATATATTCCATGCACTCGTGCTCAGCAAAAAAAAAAAATGTTGGCGTTCACACCAGCCTCATTGCGCATGCCCGCATACGACACCAAATGTGGGGAGTCGCTCTGGTAGACAGCGGTGCGGGTGCAGTACAGAGGCAAAGGGAGTCCAGAAAGTGCAGAAAACAGTGTTTATTTCACACTTGCATAAATAAACTCCAAACAGTCACTTAGTGTTAATTCACACACAGCAAAAACGTCAGGCAAAACAAAAGTCCAAGACAGGTTCCAATCACCTGTGAGGTTTAGGTGCGTGTTCGCACCTGGCTGTCAGCCCAGCCGCAGGAAAATCCACCCTCAGGCTTCCAGGCCGCCTGCATGCCTCTTTGCTGGGCTCCTGCTTCCAGCCCAGAGAGCTCCACAGCATTACCAGCAGCTCCAGGACAATCACACCCAGCTGCTGGTGCTGGCTGTGTTTTTAAACCCAGCCCAAAACCAGGACTGGGTCGTGGGGAGCAACCACCCACCCTACACTTTAGCTGCTCTCGGTAAGAGCCGGCCCGGATCGGCTTTGCAGCCATGCTATCTAGCAATTGTGTCAGTAGCACTACCTGCTGCTGACATCGACAAAATGGCTCTTACCTCACCGAGGCTATGAACCTCGGTGACACGTACCTGCCATCCATGACGGCACCCTGCACCTTACCACAGTGCGCATCGGCACTCACGTGAGTAACAGGCTCTGGTCAGCACCGGCATCCCCATCGGCACCGGCGTCGGCAGTTGGCATCAGACAGCGGTAAGATCAGGGCCTTGAGGTCTCATCCCAGGGCAGTGGGGAGGGATCGGCACTTCACAAGTTCCTACCTGATATTTTTTATTGCAGCAGGCAGCAGATCCGTCTTCCACGTGATCAGAGCCGTGCTCTGCCGCCTCAAGTTGTCCCAGCACGCCATCTGCTGGTCGGCAGTGTCATTACAACACTTAGTCATTCTGTTATATGTTCATTATAACTCTGCTTATGCTTGGGAAGTATTCTTAGCCATCTTATGTTAGTATTGGTATGAAAAATAAAAATAAAGAAAGGGAAGAAAAAAGTGCCGTAATTTTTTGAAAAAAATAAAAAAAAGAGGAAAAGTGAAAAAAAAAAAAAAACTGTGTATGGGTTATGCGTATATCCAGTATTATGCTACAGCAGAAGACGGGGCGGAAAACATGTGTTTATACTCAGGTTGCAGGGGTGCCATTGGTTTGGCATTGTATTATCTTGGTCACGGCGGTCTCTCATTGACTGGAGGTCGGCGTTTTTAAACTATACGTCTCAAACTATACATTAGTTACCAGTTACTGTGTCGATTTTCTATAGGTCTGTCATGCCCCGGTCTTGAGGGGTGGTTAGGCTACAGTCCACAACCGCATCTTTGCTAAAAAAAAAAAAAGAACAGACATTTTTTTTAGCAGGTTGCTATGTTTTCCATCCTGGGTCATCCATAGCAGGTTGCTATGTTTTCCATCCTGGGTCATTCTATCTACCGGCTGCACGGGTTCCTACCAGCAGACGCGGCTAAATACATAGTGGACATGTTGGCATCAGGGTCAAGTAAGCTGCTATACATCACAGAGCGGGATTATTGAGGTTATGTGGTTTTGAGCAGTTGCTAATACTCTGTTTCACATGTTCAGCTACGTTTTTCTTCACTGCATCAGCAAGCAAGCAGTTGCCAGGTACAGTAGCGTTGTGGTTGGTGTACTCACATTCCACATACGGGGTAGTTGTGAAAAAAAAAAAAAAAAAAAAAAACACGCACTTTTAAGGCAAGTAGTGACAAGTCTGTCCGAGCTGGACTCTGAAGTGTCTATTACATCCTCAGTTACACTCAAGCCTGTCACAACTACAGGCGACATCTCAATACGTCTGTCATGTCTACAGACATGTTTAAGTCCTGTCACGACTACAGGCAGCAATTCGATACGTCTGTCACGTCTAGAGACACGTTTAAGTCCTGTCACGACTATAGGCGGCATTCGATACGTCTGTCACATCTACAGACATGTTTAAGTCCTGTTATGACTACAAGCGGGATTCGATACGTCTGTCACCTCTACAGACACCTAAGTCCTGTCACGTCTACAGACGACAATCCTACCTTGCATGCCTTGTTTCACTGTCATCGTTTCAGCCGGACATGTTCGGGCACTTACAAGAGAACTTAAGTCACAGTAAGTCCTGCGGTGTACACATCTTCCCGTATACAGTCACTACGGGGAAGAGGTGCTTCGCATGCTATGTACGGTATTACGAGTTCTTGGCACATCGGTGGTCAGTGTGACACTGGTGAGTGGCACAAGCCTGGGGTTGGGTATTCACCTTCTGCATTAATCATATTATGTTTTTTAGTAAGATGTCTCAAGAATCATTCGTGGGTGAAACTTCATCCTCCCGTGGGAATGTGGCGTCGCACTGTGCAGGAGACTCCAGACCATCATTAAGGTCATGGATTGTGCCTAAGTTGATGGCAAAGTTGACCAAGAGAGGCATTCCATTTCAAGCTTCTGCAAGGAAGGCGGAACTGTTTCGTCTTTTGTCTTCAGATCCAGCGGGCCAAAAACAGGAGGTGGTGTTCATGGATACCATTCAGACCTCGCTTACTCAACTGCACACGGCCATCAACTCTATGGCATCATCGATGTCGAACTGGTGGGTCAGGTTCTACACCTTCTATCTCACCATCCAACTTCATTCCAGCCAACATACGGCAGGACATAATTTACGGCAAGGACGTTAACTTAGCATCCTTACTCATAACAGCCCACAAGGCGCCAGACAACAAGACCATAGTCTGTGGGGAGGTCTCGGTTGTCCTCAAATCTAAGGATGTGAATTTAAATAGTAAACTCAGCATAACGGAGTTCATCTTAGCCTTTAGTCTATTCAGAGACGTCATCTGTACTGTTAACCCTCAGCGTAGGGAGGAGTTAGACCTTTATATGTGCAAGGTGGTGGATCTAGCCTATAAATATGGTGGGTCCGCCTTTATTGACTATCACTGTTCCTTCTCAGTAAAGTCTGTAGCGGTGTTGGCTCAATTCCAACACACGGTGGATTGGTCCAATATTGATACAGAACTGTTCTGTAGACACTTTGCCGGCCTCAAAGCTCCTGCCTGTTCCAAATGCAACTCTTACTCCCACATGACAGACTGGTGCTCATATGTCAACAATCCAGCACAGTCGCAGGATAGTAATGTTCCTGGGCCATCAGTCAGCAAAGATGTCCTGGGGTTGGACAAGTTGGGGCGCCCCATACCTCATCGGGCCTTTCGAACAACCCCCCTTTGATTGTTGGAGGGTTAACCCTGTTGGTGTAGTGTCTGGGAAATTCAGCAATAGAAAAAGATTAATATACGACCTGTCAGCCCCACATTCTTTACCCATACCTAGCCTTAATTCTCTGATCCCTTCAGAAGAATTCTCAATGAAATATACTTCTATCGATGCAGCCATTCAGGTGATACGGAGGTTGGGTAGAGGGGCTTGGTTGTCTAAAGCAGACATCACAGACGCTTTTAAGCTACTCCCAATTCAACCTGAGCTGTGGCAATGGCATGGGCTTAAGTGGTTAAACAAATACTACTTTGCCAATAAATTGACCTTTGGCTCTAAATCCAGCCCATGGATATTTGATCAGTTTGCCAGGTCTCTACATTGGATCCTTTAAGACCTATTTCGTGTCAATCACGTCATTCATTACTTGGATGATTTCCTCTTGATAGAACCCCCAGAGCATACACCCCAGGACCTTTAGGTATTACAGTCGGTGTTTGCAGACCTCAGGGTGCCTGTAGCCCCATACAAGGTCGAAGGGCCCAGTACTGAAATTACATTTCTTGGTATTTGTCTGGACACTGAACGCATGGAAGCTAGCCTTCCTCAAGGCAAACTGCTCAGGGTCAAAAAGGCGGTACACAAGCTAGTCCGAGTTAGGGTCACTACCAAATCGGATCTTCAGTCTCTGCTTGGTATGCTCAAGTTTGTTATGCGTATCATACCCCATGAGATATCATGGCTTCGATCAGAGGATAGAAGGAGCCCACACACTTCATAGGAAGCAGGTTCATCCTTTGAGCCTCTTCTTACTTTCCTTACACAGAAATGAAAGTTTTGAAGAACAGGAAATTGAGTCCCGGTTCTGCAGCACAAACGAAACAAATCCGGGGTATGAGGCTCTTGGCAAGAGTCCTAGCTTACAAGGGTGAAGTGTTGGTGATCTCCAGTGGCCACAGGCAGAATAGAAGATGCTCTTGCTTGCTTCCGTACAGGCTGAGGGCCCCCTCAGACCAGATGATGTGTCCAGAGCAGAGAAAACGAGAAGCTATTGATTTTACACCTTTTATTACGTCTTAGAAGCTTATAACTTACAGAAAAGACCCCCTGCTCCTAGGAGCTTACATTCTATAGAGAGGACTTCCACCCCGCACCCCACCCCCCGCTCCTAGGAGCTTACATTCTATAGAGAGGACTTCCACCCTGCACCCCACCCCCCGCTCCTAGGAGCTTACATTCTATAGAGAGGACTTCCATCCTGCACCCCACCCCCCGCTCCAAGGAGCTTACATTCTATAGAGAGGACTTCCACCCTGCACCCCACCCCCCGCTCCTAGGAGCTTACATTCTATAGAGAGGACTTCCACCCTGCACCCCACCCCCCGCTCCTAGGAGCTTATAATCAACAGAAAGTAACAATCTTAAACTCGCTGGCTTTTTGTTGTGTTGATGACGATGTCTTGCGGTGATGACGATGTCTTACGGTGATGATGATGTGTTGCGTTGATGGCGATGTCTTGCGATGATGATGTCTTGCGGTGATGGCGATGTCTTGCGATGATGATGATGATGTCTTACGTTGATGGCGAGGTCTTGCGGTGATGATGTCTCGCGGTGATGATGTCTTGTGGTGATGATGATGTCTTACGTTGATGGTGAAGTCTTGCGGTAATGGCGATGTCTTGCAGTGATGGCGATGTCTTGTGTTGATGGCTATGTCTTGCGGTGATGGCGATGTCTTGCGATGATGACAATGTTCTGAGTTGATCGGGATGTCTTCCGATGACGATGTCTTGCGATGATGATGTCTTGCGATGATGATGTCTTATGACGATGGCTTCAGAAAAATAAACAAACAATAGAGAAATTAATCCCATTTGCTGCTATCCTGTGACTACCTCTGCCCCCGCCTTAGTATTGAGACCTGGTTTGGGTAGTGCAGTGTGTAACGCCAATATTTTTCTCTCTCTTTGACGTATAGGAAAGCCATGTGATTTCTGTCCTGTGTTCTCTGCACCCACCAGTTCTGAACAAAGGCTAAGTGTTTTCTATGCAGCGCCTCCGCAGGAAACCTGAGGAATTACATCTACTGCATTATACCCCACCGCCCCCGTATTCCCCTATAGAGCGTATCGATCATACTGTAGATAACATGCTGGTTATATATCTATCATACAGATCATACTTCTACATATATCATCCTTATTACACCTACCGGACATGTGGAGGGTTCAGGCTTACTCTTTGTGGCTGAAATGAAAGAAGACATCACATGTATCATGACAGCGTCCATACATACATATACGTACCACATACACAGAACTGGAGATGGACTTAAAGGCTTACAATCTAGTCTGACATCATTCATACATACCCTGCTCGAGGAGCGGACAATCTGCAATTACTTGTGACGATGATGATTGAAGATTACTTGCGATTACTTTCAATTACTTGTAATTTTTTTTTAATTACTTGGATTACTTGAAATTACTTGGAATTACTTGCGATGTCTTGCGATATGTGGAAAAAAAGGAGATAAAAAACTCATGACCATGATTGGGTAGATCAGGAGGACATCACATGTATCACGACACGTATGTACAGATGATGATAGACATGTGACCTCACATACACATACAGTACATACATGTCTCGTCTAGGCTGCTCCCCTGGACCACGCAGATCGCCTTCCTCCCCACAAATGAGCAGCCTCAGCCAAGTGAGCCCCTTTTATACCTCTGTGATGTCATAATGGGGGTGATGCTGAGATCTGATTGGCCGATGAAATGCTGTGATGTCATAGAGTGATAACGTGGTCTCTAGACAAGTCCAGGCATGTCTCTACCATAATAATATAATGTACGCGGTGCTGTTAGAGCTGCCCAGACACATTATTACCCCATGTCGCTGTATGGGAGGCTGTACGTAGTCGTCATATCATACACTCAGACGCATATGCAGACAGAATGCGTTTCATTATTACTGAGAAAGCGCCAGCAGCTGTTATTAAATTAATAAAAGAGATTCTTATGATGTTAACCCCTTAGTGACCAAGCCTGTTTGGGCCTTTATGACCAAGCGTTTTTCGTCCTTTTTTCATGGTCTCGTTCCCAGAGCTATAACTTTTTTATTTTTCCGTCGATATAGCAGTATGAGGGCTTGTTTTTTGCGGGACAAGTTGTAGTTTTTAATAGCACCATTTTGGGGTACACATAACTATGTTATTAACTTTTATTAACTCTTTCTGGGAGGGAGAAGGGGAAAAATAGTACTACTGCCACTGCGTTTGTACATTATAAATTTTACGGTGTTCTTTACTCGGTAAAAGTAACATAATATTTTCATTCCCTGGGTCAGTACGATTACAGGGATACCAAATAATTATAGTTTTTTTTAAGTTTTACTACTTTTTTTCAATAAAACCCCTTTTTTTAACAAAAAAAAAATGATTTTGCATTGCCACTTCCCAGGACCCATAACTTTTTAATTTTTTTTTCTATGGAGTTGTGTGAGGGCTTGATTTTTGCGGGACGACTTCTATTTTTCATTGGTATAATTTGTTAGTAAATTCCGCTTTTTGATCGCTTGTTATTTCGTTTTTTTCTGTGAAAATTAAGAATAAATTAGAAATTCGGGCTTTTTTTTTATTTATTTTTTAACGGCGTGTACTATAGGGGATAATTTATGTAATATTTATGTAGTGCCAGTTGTTACGGACGCGGCAATACCAAACATGTGGGGGATAATTTTTTTTTGCAATTTTTTTCATTGAAAAGCGTATTTTCAATGGAAAAAAAAGCATATTTTTATATTTCATGGAATTTTTTTTATTTAATAAATGTGTATTTTTTTCAAATTTTTTTTACTACTTAATAGTCCCACATGAGGACTATAATATACAGTATTTTGATTGCTTTGAAAATGTAATGCATTATATCTATAATGCATTACATTTTAAATGCAGTGCAATTCTACCTTTGACCAGCAGGCTACGCCAGAGAGACATAGCCTGCTGGTGAATACTTCAGGGCAGGCTCAGGGCCCTGCCGGAAGGAAGGTGAGCTTCCCAGCCCATCAGCACCCCGCGATCGCATCTGCGGGGTGCTGATGGGTGACAGAGGGAGTTCGCTCCCTCTGTCAACCCTTTACATGCGCAGGCGCCATTGCGCCCGGCATGTAAGGGGTTAAACAGCCCGGATCGGCACTCCTGCCGGCCCGGGCTTATAGAGCAGGGTCGCAGCTCTCATGTGAGAGCCGGGCCCGCGCTCCCCGCTGCACGGGGGACCCGTGCAGCGCTTAGACTGGGCCGCCGTAAAAACGCGGCAGCCCAGCCTAAGGCCCCTTAGTGACCGCCGTAAAAACACGTATGGGTGGTCACTAAGGGGTTAAGAAACCGCTTTCTGTACGTTGTTTATCTGCTCAATAGACTTTTTAAAACTCTGCCTTTTCGTTTGTGCTCAGTTTGTATACTGACATTAAGGGGTATGGTGGACTGCTGTCTAGACATGTCCTGCACGCATTATTCAGATTGGGGAGGGGGGCCAAGGGGGGAGGGGACCTGTCAAGAGGACGAATGGGGCGTGTTGACGAGTGGGGTTTTGGCAGCTGGGGGCGGAGTCTAAATGGGGGCGGGGCACCTGTCACTTTTGATGACTTATATGCACGCCTCACTACTCAGAAGTCTGATCAGACTATGTAAAGTATAATATACAGTACAGTACACTATATAGTGTACTGTACTGTATTATAACGACATCAGACCCACTGGATCTTCAAGAACTAAGTGGGTCTGGGTCAAAAAAAAATGAAAAAAAGTGAAAAAAATTTAATAAACACATATCATTGAATAAAAATTTAAAAAATAAAATAAATACACTACACATATTAGGTATCTTCGCGTCCGTAGAAACCTGCTCTATAAAAATATCACATGAACTGACCCCTCAGGTGAATACCATAAAAAAATATTTGGCCCAATGTATTGATTTCAAATTCAGGCCTTTTTTTACAGGCAACTAACACTATCTGCCTATTTATTTATGTAGCGTATTACACTAATCCAGGCACAGCAGTAACCACTGATTTAGGGGAATATCTCTTTTAGGGCTAGTATTTAGGCCCTGGATGAAAGGTATCCTTTTATTGACAGATTTACAATTGGCCTGCAACAGCTCGAACACCAGATTCAGGGTATTGCTATTTTGGCAATTCAATTTAACCCCAGAACAAAATATATGTTTTGGCAGACACTATGAAACTTGGCCTGCAACAGCTGGGACAGCAGATTCAGGGTATTGCTATTTTGACAATTGAATTTCACCCCTCAACAAAATATATGTTTTTGCGGACACTATGAAACTTGGCCTGCAACAGCTGGGACACCAGATTCAGGGTATTGCTATTTTGGCAATTGAATTTCACCCCACAACAAAATATATGTTTTTGCGGACACTATGAATCTTGGCTTGCAACAGCTGGGACACCAGATTCAGGGTATTGCTATTTTGCCAATTGAATTTCACCCCAGAACAAAATATATGTTTTTGCGGACACTATGAATCTTGGCCTGCAACAGCTGGGACACCAGATTCAGGGTATTGTTATTTTGGCAATTGAATTTCACCCCACAACAAAATATATGTTTTTGCGGACACTATGAAACTTGGCCTGCAACAGCTGGGACACCAGATTCAGGGTATTGTTATTTTGGCAATTGAATTTCACCCCAGATCAAAATATGTGTTTTTGCGGACACTATGAAACTTGGCCTGCAACAGCTGGGACACACTAGATTCAGGGTATTGCTATTTTGGCAATTGAATTTCACACCAGAACAAAATATATGTTTTGGCGGACACTATTATACTTTGCCAGCCACAGCTGAAACCACTGATTTATGGTATTGCTATTTTGGCAATTGAATTTCACCCCAGAACAAAATATATGTTTTTGCGGACACTATGAATCTTGGCCTGCAACAGCTGGGACACCAGATTCAGGGTATTGCTATTTTGGCAGGTTAATTTCACCCCAGAACAAAATATATGTTTTGGCGGACACTGTTATACTTTGCCAGCCACAGCTGAAACCACTGATTTATGGTATTGCTATTTTTGCAATTGAATTTCACCACATAAAATAATCTATTCTTTGCCAGACAGCAGACAGTATTATACTTGTCTAGCCAAAGCTGGAACACCAGATTTAGGGGATTGGTATTTGGTCAATTGTATTTAACCCCTAAATAAAATATAGAAATTGCTATCCTGGGTTTCTAGGGGTGACAATTAGCACAGCCAAGCCCCTGATGTAGGATATAGCAAAAAAAACTAGTATTGATGGATTGATGGACTTGGTGGCAGCTTGTTCTGGGGCACCACAAGTCACAAAATGGCCGCCGATCACCCCAGAAAATAAGTGACAGAAAAACGCTCTGTGCAGCCTAAAAACCAGTGAGCAAGTAACTAGCAGAAGTTCAATCATTCACAGCAGTTGATCGATCCGTTCATTAGGTGCTGTTGCTGACTTTTCCCTTCCTAATCTCGCCCTCACAGAAGCTGCGTCCTCTCCCTACACTAATCAGAGCAGTGTGACGTGCGGCGGTACGTTACTCCAGCTTAAATAGAGGCTGGGTCACATGCTGCACTTGGCCAATCACAGCCATGCCATTAGGAGGCATGGCTGTGATGGGCTCTTAGGGCAAGAAGTAAAACGCTAGCTGATTGGCTGCTGTGCAGCCCTTCAGAAAGCGGGAAGTAATCGCAGAACAACGAAACCAAACTTTTTTGAAAATGTCCGGGTTCGGGTCCGTGTCCCGGACACCCCAAAATTCGGTACGAACCCGAACTATGCTCGAACTGTTCGCTCAACACTAGTTGGCGCCTGTGTTTCGTCATCATCAGAGACGTGCGGACTCTGGTGAGGTTGTATTCCCATGTCCTCATCATCAGGAAACATCAGTGGTTGTGCATCAGTGCATTCTATGTCTTCCACCACTGGGGAAAGGCTAGGTGGATTCTCTTGGGAAACCCTTTCAGGCGCCACCTGTGCACTTTCTGCAGAAGACTGGGTGGGAGATAATGTTGTGTACGTGCTGGATCCACTGTCAGCCACCCAATTGACTAGCGCCTGTACCTGCTCAGGCCTTACCATCCTTAGAACGGCATTGGGCCCCACCAAATATCGCTGTAAATTCTGGCGGTTACTGGAACCTGAGGAAGTTGGTTCATTAAGACGTGTGGCTGTGGCAGAATGGCCACGTCCTCTCCAAGCACCAGAGGGTGCACTAAAACCACCACGACCGCGTCCACATCCCTTACTAGATGTTTTCCTCATTGTTACCGTTCACCAAGCACCACAATAAGAAAAAAAATATTTGGCCCAATATATTGTATTCAAATTCAGGACTTTTTTTTACAGGCAACTAACACTATCTGCCTGTAGCGTATTACACTAATCCAGGCACAGCAGTAACCACTGATTTAGGGGAATATCTCTTTTAGGGCTAGTATTTAGGCCTTGGATGAAAGGTATCCTTTTATGGACAGATTTACACTTGGAGATGTACAGTAGAGTGAGAACAAATATGTAGGATTATGCCTTCAGCAATTGTATTTTAACACTTTGTGTAATATACCCTTTAACGGACAGAAATCCAATGGGAGATGCACGGTAGCGTGTGAAGTTATTGAGGATGATCCTCTCAACACTTGTATATACACCTTGAGTGTAATATACCCTTTTACGGACAGATTAACACTTGGCCTGCAACAGCTGGGACACCAGATTCAGGGTATTGCTATTTTGGCAATTGAATTTCAACCCAGAACAAAATATATGTTTTGGCGGACACTATTATAGCTTGCCAGCCACAGCTGGGACACCAGATTCAGGGTATTGCTATTTTGGCAATTGAATTTCACCCCAGAACAAAATATATGTTTTGGCGGACACTATTATAGTTTGCCAGAAAGTGCTGGGACACCAGATTTAGGGGATTGCTATTTTGGCAAGTGAATTTCACCCCAGAACAAAATATATGTTTTGGCGGACACTATTATAGTTTGAGCGCCACAGCTGTGACACCAGATTTATGGTATTGCTATTTTGGCAATTGAATTTCACCCCAGAACAAAATATATGTTTTGGCGGACACTATTATAGTTTGCCAGCCAGTGCTGGGACACCAGATTTAGTGGATTGCTATTTTGGCAATTGAATTTCACCCCAGAACAAAATATATGTTTTGGCGGACACTATTATAGTTTGCCAGCCAGTGCTGGGACACCAGATTCAGGGTATTGCTATTTTGGCAATTGAATTTCACCCCAGAACAAAATATATGTTTTTGCGGACACTATGAAACTTGGCCTGCAACAGCTGGGACAGCAGATTCAGGGTATTGCTATTTTGCCAATTGAATTTCACCCCAGAACAAAATATATGTTTTTGCGGACACTATGAATCTTGGCCTGCAACAGCTGGGACAGCAGATTCAGGGTATTGCTATTTTGGCAATTGAATTTCACCCCACAACAAAATATATGTTTTTGCGGACACTATGAAACTTGGCCTGCAACAGCTGGGACACCAGATTCAGGGTATTGCTATTTTGGCAATTGAATTTCACCCCAGATCAAAATATGTGTTTTTGCGGACACTATGAAACTTGGCCTGCAACAGCTGGGACACACTAGATTCAGGGTATTGCTATTTTGGCAATTGAATTTCACACCAGAACAAAATATATGTTTTGGCGGACACTATTATACTTTGCCAGCCACAGCTGAAACCACTGATTTATGGTATTGCTATTTTGGCAATTGAATTTCACCCCAGAACAAAATATATAATTTGCAGGACACTATGAAACTTGGCCAGCCACAGCTGAAACCACTGATTTATGGTATTGCTATTTTGGCAATTGAATTTCACCCCAGAACAAAATATATGTTTTTGCGGACACTATGAATCTTGGCCTGCAACAGCTGGGACACCAGATTCAGGGTATTGCTATTTTGGCAGGTTAATTTCACCCCAGAACAAAATATATGTTTTGGCGGACACTGTTATACTTTGCCAGCCACAGCTGAAACCACTGATTTATGGTATTGCTATTTTTGCAATTGAATTTCACCACATAAAATAATCTATCCTTTGCCAGACAGCAGACAGTATTATACTTGCTAGGGGATTGGTATTTGGTCAAATGTATTTAACCCCTAAATAAAATATAGAAATTGCTATCCTGGGTTTCTAGGGGTGACAATTAGCACAGCCAAGCCCCTGATGTAGGATATAGCAAAAAAAAACTAGTATTGATGGATTAATGGACTTGGTGGCAGCTTGTTCTGGGGCACCACAAGTCACAAAATGGCCGCCGATCACCCCAGAAAATAAGTGACAGAAAAACGCTCTGTGCAGTCTAAAAACCAGTGAGCAAGTAACTAGCAGAAGTTCAATCATTCACAGCTGTAGATCGATCCGTTCATTAAGTGCTGTTGCTGACTTTTCCCTTCCTAATCTCGCCCTCACAGAAGCTGCGTCCTCTCCCTACACTAATCAGAGCAGTGTGACGTGCGGCGGTACGTTACTCCAGCTTAAATAGAGGCTGGGTCACGTGCTGCACTTGGCCAATCACAGCCATGCCATTAGGAGGCATGGCTGTGATGGGCTCTTAGGGCAAGAAGTAAAACGCTAGCTGATTGGCTGCTGTGCATCCCTTCAGAAAGCGGGAAGTAATCACCGAACAACGAACCCGAACTTTTTGAAAATGTCCGGGTTCGGGTCCGTGTCCCGGACACCCCAAAATTCGGTACGAACCCGAACTATGCTCGAACTGTTCGCTCAACACTAGTTGGCGCCTGTGTTTCGTCATCATCAGAGATGTGTTGACTCCGATGAGGTGGTATTCCCATGTCCTCATCATCAGGAAACATCAGTGGTTGTGCATCAGTGCATTCTATGTCTTCCACCACTGGGGAAAGGCTAGGTGGATTCTCTTGGGAAACCCTTTCAGGCGCCACCTGTGCACTTTCTGCAGAAGACTGGGTGGGAGATAATGTTGTGTACGTGCTGGATCCACTGTCAGCCACCCAATTGACTAGCGCCTGTACCTGCTCAGGCCTTACCATCCTTAGAACGGCATTGGGCCCCACCAAATATCGCTGTAAATTCTGGCGGGTACTGGAACCTGAGGTAGTTGGTTCATTAGGACGTGTGGCTGTGGCAGAATGGCCACGTCCTCTCCAAGCACCAGAGGGTGCACTAACACCACCACGACCGCGTCCACGTCCCTTACTAGATGTTTTCCACATTGTTACCGTTCACCAAGCACCACAATAAGAAAAAAATATTTGGCCCAATATATTGTATTCAAATTCAGGACTTTTTTACAGGCAACTAACACTATCTGCCTGTTTATTTATGTAGCGTATTACACTAATCCAGGCACAGCAGTAACCACTGATTTAGGGAATATCTCTTTTAGGGCTAGTATTTAGGCCTTGGATGAAAGGTATCCTTTATGGACAGATTTACACTTGGAGATGTACAGTAGCGTGAGAAAAATATATAGGATTATGCCTTCAGCAATTGTATTTTAACACTTTGTGTAATATACCCTTTAACGGACAGAAATCCAATGGGAGATGCACGGTAGCGTGTGAAGTTATTGAGGATGATCCTCTCAACACTT
This sequence comes from Bufotes viridis, assembly GCA_033119425.1. Lineage (NCBI taxonomy): Eukaryota > Metazoa > Chordata > Amphibia > Anura > Bufonidae > Bufotes > Bufotes viridis. The sequence goes on along the minus strand of CM065591.1, from coordinate 45,181,777 downwards.
GTATATACACCTTGAGTGTAATATACCCTTTACGGACAGATTAACACTTGGCCTGCAACAGCTGGGACACCAGATTCAGGGTATTGCTATTTTGGCAATTGAATTTCAACCCAGAACAAAATATATGTTTTGGCGGACACTATTATAGCTTGCCAGCCACAGCTGTGACACCAGATTTATGGTATTGCTATTTTGGCAATTGAATTTCACCCCAGAACAAAATATATGTTTTGGCGGACACTATTATAGTTTGCCAGCCAGTGCTGGGACACCAGATTTAGGGGATTGCTATTTTGGCAAGTGAATTTCACCCCAGAACAAAATATATGTTTTGGCGGACACTATTATAGTTTGCCAGAAAGTGCTGGGACACCAGATTTAGGGGATTGCTATTTTGGAAATTTAATTTAACCCCAGAACAAAATATATGTTTTGGCGGACACTATTATAGTTTGAGCGCCACAGCTGGGACACCAGATTCAGGGTATTGCTATTTTGGCAATTGAATTTCACCCCAGAACAAAATTTATGTTTTGGCGGACACTATTATAGTTTACCAGCCAGTGCTGGGACACCAGATTTAGTGGATTGCTTTTTTGGCAATTGAATTTCACCCCAGAACAAAATATATGTTTTGGCGGACACTATTATAGTTTGCCAGCCAGTGCTGGGACACCAGATTTAGGGGATTGCTATTTTGGCAAGTGAATTTTACCCCAGAACAAAATATATGTTTTGGCGGACACTATTATAGTTTGCCAGCCAGTGCTGGGACACCAGATTTACAGTATTGCTATTTTTGCAACTGAATTTCACCCAAGGAAATAATATATCCTTTGACGGACACTATGAAACTTGTCAAGTTACAGCTGGAACACCAGATTTACGGTATTTCTATTTTTGCAACTAAATTTCAGCCTAGAAAATAATATATCCTTTGACAGACACTATGAAACTTGTCCAGTCACAGCTGGAACACTAGATTTATGGTATTGCTATTTTTGCAACTGAATTTCACCCCAGAAAATAATATATCCTTTGACAGACACTATGAAACTTGTCCAGTCACAGCTGGAACACCAGATTTACAGTTTCGCTATTTTTGCAACTAAATTTCACCCCAGAAAATAATATATCCTGTTACGGATACTTTGAATCTTGTCCAGTCACAGCTGGAACACCGGATTTACAGTATTGCTATTTTTGGAACTGAATTTCACCCCAGAAAATAATATATCCTTTGACGGACACTATGAAACTTGTCCAGTCACAGCTGGAACACCAGATTTACGGTATTTCTATTTTTGCAACTGAATTTCACCCCAAAACAAATGCTATCCTTTGACGGACACTATAAAACTTGTCCTGCCACAGCAGAAACCACTGATTTAGGGTATTGCTATTTTGGAAATTGAATTTCACCCCAGAAAAAAAATATATTCTTTGCCAGACAGTATTACACTTGGCTAGCCACAGCTGGAACACCAGATTTAGCGTATTGCAATTCTTTTTTAAGTGAATTTCACCTCTCAATAAAATATAGAAAATTCTATCCTGAGTTTCTAGGGGTGACAAAAAGCACAGCCAAGCCCCTGATGTAGGAAATAGAGAAAAAAAAACCCTACTATTGATGGATTAATGGACTTGGTGGCAGCTTGTGCTGGCGCACCACAAGACACAAAATGGCCGCCGATCACCCCAGAAAAAAGTGACAGAAAAACGCTCTGGGCAGCCTGAAAACAGTGAGCAATTAATTAGCAGCAGTTGATTGATTCAGAGCTGTAGATCGATCCCTTCATTAAGTGTTTTTGCTGAGTTAATCCCTGCCTAATCTCGCCCTAACAACAGCTGCATCCTATCCCTACACTAATCAGAGCAGAGTGACGTGCAGCGCGACGTGACTTCAGCTTAAATAGAGGCTGGGTCACATGCTGCACTTGGCTAATCACAGCCATGCCAATAGTAGGCATGGCTGTGATAGCCTCTTGGGGCAAGTAGTATGATGCTTGTTGATTGGCTGCTTTGCAGGCTTTAAAAATGTGCCATAGAAACAACAAACCCGAACTTTTACGTATATGTTCGTGTCATGAACACTCCAAAATTCGGTACGAACCCGAACTATACAGTTCGGGTTCGCTCATCCCTGGTTATATGTTCTAAATCCTTTTGTGGCGTATATAAGTGGAAAAAAATAAGAGCCTATTTGCCGTTCAGCTGTGCAGTTATAAGTTCTAAAGCCCTTTTTTTCGTGTATTAGTGAAAAAAAAATGTATTTACTGTTCAGCGGTGACGTTCCATTGTACTACAGCCATTTACAGGGTGTAGTTATAGGATAGATATGTACGTCCTGTTAGCCATTCTGCGGTGAATTGTGATTGTTATATTTATTTTTTGGGGTGTATTAATAGGAAAAAGAATACATTTTATTAGCCGGTCTACAGTGAACCGACATTGTTATACAGCCATTGATGAGGTGTACTAATGGGAAAAATAAGTACATGTCATTAGCCGTTCTGCGGTGAATTTACATTGTCATACATGTATAGCAAATAGCAAAAAATGTGTATGTGTTATTAGCTGCTCTGCTGTAAATTTACATTGTGGTGAAATGTGTTTGTGACATTGCCTTTTTTGGGAAAATTGATGGGTAATTGTACACTTTCTTCTGTATGAACCGAATTCGATTAGCCTTTCATTGGTTAAATATTTTTGTGAAACAGCCTTTTTTGGAAACATTGATGGCTGATTGTACACTTTCTTCTGTATGAACCAAACTTCATCGATTAGCCATTCAGTGGTGAAATTTTTTTTGTGACACGGCCTTTTTTGGGAAAATTGATGGGTGATTGTAGACTTTCTTTTGTATGAACCGGATTCGATTAGCCGTTCATTGGTGGCATTTTTTGTAACACAGCCTTTTTGGGAAAATTGGTCGGTAGCTGTAACTATGGTCAAGGACAATATCCTTTATGACCCACTGGGTAAATGTGGTTCCTGCCCAGCCACGCCAGAAACGTGGCCAGGTGACACCGCTTCTGCCACCACATTCTCAAGCCGTTGGTCCTGCGACAATGTCCGCCTATGTCTCCTCATCCTCCACTGTGTCCTCAGCCTCAATTGTAGGGACAATTCACAGAGATCCTCCAGCATACCACATGTGCAGGGCATGGCAGTGTCTCGCTGTTCTGCACATGGTTTGCCTGGATGAACGGAGTCACACAGGGGAGGAAGTGCTCCATCTCCGCCTTCAAGAAATCAAATACTGGCTTTCTCCCCGACAACTCAAAATCGGAACCATGGTGACCAACAATGGGAAGAACATGGTGTCGGCACTGCATCAAGGAGGGCTGAGCCATGCGCCCTGCATGGCACACCTGTTAAATATTGTAGTCAAGCGGTTCCTGAAGTTATCCACCCATATGCAAGACATCCTAAAAATGGCCAGGAAACTTTGCATACACTTCAACCACTCGTACATCACAAAGAACACCATCTTTGAGCTGCAGCGGCAGAACGACATCCCCCAACATAGACTGATATGCAATGTTTCCACCCATTAGAATTCCACCCTCCATATGTTGGACCGACTATACGAATAGAGAAAGGCCATAAAAGATTTCTTGATGATCCAAGCAGACAGTAGAACTCCCCTGTGTAACTTTGATGTCAGCCAGTGGCAGCTCATGCGTGACACCAGCCGTTTGCTCGGGCCCTTTGAGGGGGCCATGCCATTTGTCATTCACAAGGACTATGGGATGTACAGTTGTGTTCAAAATTATTCAACCCCCACTGAAATTGAGTGTTTTGGCAATTTTGACATTGATTTTGATCATTTCAGTCATCTTATTTACATTTAAATCAAAGAGGCCCTTGCAAGTCAGACAAATATAACATAACATTTATAATGAAATACCCACAAATGTCTTTTCTGTGCTCACATCATTATCAGTTTTATTTAACCCCCAAGTGACATTCAATCTTAGTACTTAGTACAACATCCTTTTCCAGTTATAACAGCTTTTAAACACGAAGCATAGCTTGACACAAGTGTCTTGCAGCGATCTACGGGTATCTTCGCCCATTCTTCATGGGCAAAAGCCTCCAGTTCAATAACATTCTTAGGCTTGCGCGCTGCAGCTGCTTTCTTTAAGTCCCACCAGAGGTTCTCAATCGGATTTAAGTCTGGTGCCTGCGATGGCCACTTCAAAATGTTCCAGCCTTTAATCTGCAACCATGCTCTAGTGGACTTGGAGGTATGCTTGGGATCATTGTCCTGGTGAAAGGTCCAACATCTCCCAAGCCTCAGGTTTGTGACGGACTGCATCACATTTTCATCCAATATCTCCTGGTACTGAAGAGAATTCATGGTACCTTGCACACGCTGAAGCTTCCCTGTACCTGTAGAAGCAAAACAGCCCCAAAGCATGATTGACCCCCGCCATGCTTCACAGTAGGCAAGGTGTTCTTTTCTTCATAGGCCTTGTTCTTCCTCCTCCAAACATAGCGTTGATCCATGGGCCCAAACAGTTATAATTTTGTTTCATCAGTCCACAGAACACTATCCCAAAACTTTTGTGGTTTGTCCACATGACTTTTGGCATACTGCAGTCGACTCTTCTTATTCTTTGGAGACAGCAAGGGTGCGCCTGGGAGTTCTGGCATGGTGGCCTTCATTACGCACTGTGCGCCTTATTGTCTGAGCTGAAACTTCAGTACCCGCATCTGACAAATCTTTTTCAGTTCCTCAGCAGTCACACGGGGACTTTTCTCCACGTTGCGCTTCAGGTAGCGCACAGCAGTCGAAGTCAGCATCTTCTTTCTGCCACGACCAGGTAGCGTCTCAACAGTGCCCTTTGCCTTGAATTTGCGAATGATGCTTCCTATGGTGTCTCTTGGTATGTGTAACATCTTTGCAATCTTCTTATAGCCATTGCCCTTCCTGTGAAGAGAAATCACCTCTTCTCTTGTCTTCCTGGACCATTCTCTTGACTTCACCATGTCTGTAAACACACCAGTAAATGTCTAGAAGGAGCCGAGTATCACAGTCATTTTACATCTGCCTAATTGGGGCTTATTCTACTTGATTGCTGCTCCTTGACATCCACAGGGGTTTTCAATTATTTTACAAACGTTGTTAACGCTTTAGGTGTTCCACAAGAGTTAATGGAAAATGGAGACAAAATTTCCGTATTTAAATTTTTGGGAAAATTTTCCATTTTAATCAATTTTTCAAGTCACCAGGTAAGGGTTAACAAAAATATTTTTGCCCTTATTCTGTAGTTTATAGAAACACCCCATGTGTGGTCGTAAACTACTGTAGGGGAACACGGCAGGGCGTAGAGGGAAAGGAGCGCCATGTGGTTTTTGGAAGCCAGATTTTGCCGGACTGGTTTTAAGACACTATGTCCCATTTGAAGCCTCACTAATGCATCCCTAGAGTAGAAACTCCAAAAACTAACTTCAGCTAAGAAATTACACTCCTCAAGGTATTCAAAACTGATTTTACAAACATAGTTAACCCTTTAGGTGTTCCATGGCAAATGGAGATAAAATTTCAGAATTTAGATTTTTTTGCAAAATTTTCAATTTTAATCCATTTTTCAATAACAAAGCAAGGGTTAACAGCCCAAAAACCTCAATATTTATGGTCATTATTTTGTAGTTTGCAGAAACACCGCATATGTGGTCGTAAACTGCTCTATGGTCAAACGGCAGGGCACAAAATGAAGGGAACAACATATGGTTTTTAGAAGGCAGATTTTACTGGACTGGTTTTTAGACACCATGTCCCATTTGAAGCCCCCTGATGCAACCCTAGAATAGAAACTCCAAAAAAGTGACCCCATTTTGGAAACTACAGGATAAGGTGGCAGTTTTGTTGGTACTATTTTAGGGTAAATATGATTTTTGCTTGCTCTATATTACACTTTTTTGAGGCAAGGTAACAAAAATTTAAATTCTGAAATTTCTACTACATTTGCCAATAACTCTTGTGTAACACCTAAAGGGTTAACAAACTTTGTAAAATCAGTTTTGAATATCTTGAGGGGCGTAGTTTCTTAGATATAGTCACGTTTTTGGAGTTTCTATTCTAGGGGTGGATCAGGGGATTCGAATGGGACATAGTGTCTAAAAACCAGTCCAGCAAAATCTGCCTTCCAAAAACCATATGGCGTTCCCTTCCTTCTACACCCTGCAGTTTGGCCATACAGCAGTTTACAACCACGTATGGGGTGTTTCTGAAAACTACAGAATCAGAACAATAAATATTAAGTTTTGTTTGGCTGTTAACCCTTGCTTTGTTACTGGAAAAATGGATTAAAATGGAAAATTTGCAAAAAAATACCTGTTTTGGGATCGTTTTTATTTTTTGTTATTTACATTGTTGATCTGACAGGTTAGATAATGTGCTATTTCTATAGAGCAGGTTGGTACAGGTTGGTACCGATGTGACAATACATATATGACTACTTTTTGGGGGTTTTGTTTCAGTTTTACATAAAGCATTTTTGAAAAAAAAATTCACATTCTAAAAGCCATAGTTTTTTTTTTTTTTTGGGCGACTGTCTTATATAGGGGCTCATTTTTTGCGGGATGAGATGTTGGTTTGATTTGCACTATTTTGGGGTGCATAAAACATTTTGATCGCTTGCTATTACACTTTATGTGATGTAAGGTGACAAAAATGGCTTTTAACACCGTATTTATATATATTTTTTGCTGTGTTCACCTTAGGGGTAAGGTCACGTCTTAGTTTTATAGAGCAGGTTGTTACGGAAGCGGCGATACATAATATGTATACTTTTTATTTATTTATTTATGTTTTATACAATTGTATCATTTTAGAAACATAAAAAAATCATGTTTTAATGTCTCCTTAGTCTAAGAGCTATATTATTTTTTATAGTCTTTTATTATATTTTTTATTGTTTTGGGTGATTGTCCTATGTAGGGCATCATTTTTTGTGGGATGAGAAGACGGTTTGACTGGCACTATTTTGGGAGGCATACGCCTTTTTGATTGGTATTACACTTTTTGTGATGTAAGGTGACAAAAATTGGCTTTTTTACACCATTTTTTTGTTTTTTATTGTGTTCACCTGAGGGGTTAGGTCATGTGATATTTTTATAGAGCAGGTCATTACGGACGTGGCGATACAAATTGTGTAGAGTATTTTTATTTTATTTTTATTCAGTGATAAATGTTTCAAATTTTTTTGTACCCAGACCCACTTAGTTCTTGAAGATCCAGTGGGTCTGATGTCGTTATAATACAGTACAGTACACTATATAGTGTACTGTACTGTATATTATACTTTACAAAGTCTGATCAGATTTCTGAGTAGTGAAGCGTACATATAAGTGATCAAAAGTGACAGGTGCCCCGCCCCCATTTAGACGCCGCCCCCAGCTGCCAAAACCCCACTCGTCAACACGCCCCTTTCGTCCTCTTGACAGGTCCCCTCCCCCCTTCGCCCCCCTCCCCAATCTGAATAATGCATGCAGGACATGTCTAGACAGCAGTTCACCATACCCCTTAATGTCAGTATACAAACTGAGCACAAACAAAAAGTTAAAAAAAAAAAAGAGTTTTAAAAAGTCTATTGAGGAGATAAACAACGTACAGAAAGCGGTTTCTTAACATCATAAGAATCTCTTTTATTAATTTAATAACAGCTGCTGGCGCTTTCTCAGTAATAATGAAACGCATTCTGTCTGCATATGCGTCTGAGTGTATGATATGAGGACTACGTACAGCCTCCCATACAGCGACATGGGGTAATAATGTGTCTGGGCAGCTCTAACAGCACCGCGTACATTATATTATCATGGTAGAGACATGCCTGGACTTGTCTAGAGACCACGTTATCACTCTATGACATCACAGCATTTCATCGGCCAATCAGATTCTAGCATTAAATCGGCCAATCAAATCACTGCATTATCACTCTATGACATCACAGCATTTCATCGGCCAATCAGATCTCAGCATCACCCCCATTGTGACATCACAGAGGTATAAAAGGAGATCACTTGGCTGAGGCTGCTCATTTGTGGGGAGGAAGGCGATCTGCGTGGTCCAGGGGAGCAGCCTAGACGAGACATGTATGTACTGTATGTGTATGTGAGGTCACATGTCTATCATCATCTGTACATACGTGTCGTGATACATGTGATGTCCTCCTGATCTACCCAATCATGGTCATGAGTTTTTTATCTCCTTTTTTTCCACATATCTCAAGACATCGCAAGTAATCCAAGTAATTTCAAGTAATCCAAGTAATAAAAAAGAAATTACAAGTAATTGAAAGTAATCGCAAGTAATCTTCAATCATCATCGTCACAAGTAATTGCAGATTGTCCGCTCCTCGAGCAGGGTATGTATGAATGATGTCAGACTAGATTGTAAGCCTTTAAGTCCATCTCCAGTTCTGTGTATGTGGTACGTATATGTATGTATGGACGCTGTCATGATACATGTGATGTCTTCTTTCATTTCAGCCACAAAGAATAAGCCTGAACCCTCCACATGTCCGGTAGGTGTAATAAGGATGATATATGTAGAAGTATGATCTGTATGATAGATATATAACCAGCATGTTATCTACAGTATGATCTATACGCTCTATAGGGGAATACGGGGGCGGTGGGGTATAATGCAGTAGATGTAATTCCTCAGGTTTCCTGCGGAGGCGCTGCATAGAAAACACTTAGCCTTTGTTCAGAACTGGTGGGTGCAGAGAACACAGGACAGAAATCACATGGCTTTCCTATACGTCAAAGAGAGAGAAAAATATTGGCATTACACACCGCACTATCCAAACCAGGTCTCAATACTAAGGCGGGGGCGGAGGTAGTCACAGGATGGCAGCAAATGGGATTAATTTCTCTATTGTTTGTTCATTTTTCTGAAGACATCGTCATAAGACATCGTCATCGCAAGACATCGTCATCACTGCAAGACATCGCGATCAGCTCAGAACATTGTCATCATCGCAAAACATCGCCATCAACGTAAGACATGATCATCACCGCAAGATAGCATCATCACCCAAGACATCGTCATCACCGCAAGACATCATCATCACCCAAGACATCGTCATCACCGCAAGACCTCACTATCAACGTAAGACATCATCATCACCGCAAGAAATCGCCATCACCGCAAGACATCATCATCGGAAGACATCGTCATTGCAAGACATCATCACTGCAAGACCTCGCCATCAATGCAAGTTATCATCATCATCGCAAGATATCGCCATCATCATAAGACATCGTCATCAACACAACAAAAAGCGAGATCAAGATTGTTCCTGTCTGTTGATTAAAAGCTCCTTGGAGCGGGGGTGGGGTGCGGGGTGGAAGTCCTCTCTATAGAATGTAAGCTCCTAGGAGCAGGGGGTGGGGTGCGGGGTGGAAGTCCTCTCTATAGAATGTAAGCTCCTAGGAGCGGGGGGTGGTGTGCGGGGTGGAAGTCCTCTCTATAGAATGTAAGCTCCTAGGAGCGGGAGGTGGGGTGCGGGGTGGAAGTCCTCTCTATAGAATGTAAGCTCCTAGGAGCGGGGGTCTTTTCTGTAAGTTATAAGCTTCTAAGACGTAATAAAAGGTGTAAAATCAATGGCTTCTCGATTTCTCTGCTCTGGACACATCATCTGGTCTGAGGGGGCCCTCAGCCTGTACGCAAGCAGCCACAGCATCTTCAATTCTGCCTGTGGCCCCTGGAGAACACTTCTCCCTTGTAAGCTAGGACTCTTGCCAAGATCCTCATATCCCGGATTTGTTTCCTTTGTGCTGCGGAACCGGGACTCAATTTCTTGTTCTTCAAAACTTTCATTTCTGTGTAAGGAAAGTAAGAAGAGGCTCAAAGGATGAACCTGCTTCCTATAAAGTGTGTGGGCTCCTTCTATCCTCTGTTCGGAGCCATGATATCTCGTCCACATGACGCTGTCCCACACAATTTGGACAGTCTGTATGGTTACGGCCACACAGTCAGATATACTGATGCAGTTTTGAAAGCAAAAACGGGAGTGTATCATAAAAGGACAGAAGGTATAAAAGAACGATACGACTTCCCATCTTTTTTGAATTCACTCTCGGTTTTGGCTTCCAAAACTGCATGCATAAACCTAACCGGCACTCCCTGCAGTATCTGTATCCCTACAACTACCACACACATTGCATTGTTCCTCCACAGTTGCAATATCCCACTCCTAGCAGCACACCATGTGCAACGGGCGCTTCCCCCCAGGGCCCTCTATGTCTCCCAGGTGTAAAACATGGCGAGTACTGTAGTGCAGCCTAAATGTCTCTTTATGTGTGTCACGGTGCTCCTTCCTCGATACCCCTCGACCCTTAAGCTTTGGCTCCAAAGTAATAAATCGGGGAAATAATTGAGGGATTTGAAGAAATAACTTGAGTCCAGACCTTGAGATGAAGTTCCATGGCAGCTTTACTTCAATAAACGTTTCACCAAACAGCTTCAGGCTTTGTCTTGGTTTCAGCAGGCTTTTGCATTAAACTGGCAGGCAAACTCAACTCTGCTATATCTTTCTGCCACTCTGCTGTACTGACAGGCTGGCTGTATAACTCAGCTTCTTCTGTATGCTGCACTTCTTCTCTGTAGTCTGACTCTAGGTTATGCTAGAGAACTTTCCTCCTGGCTCCTGAGGATTTAAGCTTTGGCTTCCATGGACAGCAGAGCTTAGGGTGCTCTGGCCGGTGTGGGCACGTCCAATAGAGACCTGCCCCAGCACACGCTTCCCCTTGAAGGAGGTAAACTAGAACTGATCCCCACCCTTCCTTCAGGAGGTATAACTAGCCCAATTCTCTTAGAGGGGGTTTAGAATAGACTGGTAAGTTCAATTCTATCTAAGTACAGTTCTGCCATATTTGCTGCCACTTGCTGGTGAACCAGGCATATTACATGAACATAACAGTTACATAAAGATGAGGAATGCACAGTGTGGAAGACCTGGACAAAATACATAGATGGCATTGGTGTTACCCAATGCTAAAGTGCTAAAGTGCATGGAATATATTAAGCCAGCAAAGTTGCAAGCAGGAATTTCTGGCAACATGGAGGCTGCTGTGAAGGCTCTCATAGAGGCTAACGTGCAGCAGCGGGAGACCAACCAGCTACTGCTACAACATGTGATGGCGTTACAGGCGGCAGGAGCGTCCCACCACGTCCATGATGCCCGGAAGCGGTCCGTGCGGCGATCCCAAAAATGACCCCGCAGACGACGTTGAGACATACCTGGCGGTCTTTGAGAAGGTCGCCGTGAGGGAAAAGTTACCCCGTGACCAGTGGGGCTGAGGTGGTCGCTCTGTTCCTGGCTTCCGGACCCCAGCAGGTGTTTTTCGACTTGTCGGACGACCAAGCGGCAGATTATGACACCGTGAAAGGAGAGATCCTAGCCAGACTGGGGGTGAACGTGCTGGTCCGCGCTCAAAGAGTCCACCAGTGGGACTTTAAAACGACTGATCCCGCTAGGCCGCAGTACTACGACCTGCTGCACAGGCTGCAAAAGTGGCTGCAGCCCGATCTACTAAGTCCCACTGCCATGCTGTATCGACTGTTGGCGGACATCTTTTGGAGGGCCCTGCCTTATCCCCTCCAGCACTGGATCGGCCAGGTATCGCCCACCAATGCCCTGGAGATGGTCGACCTGGTGGAGCGTTAAGAGGCCACCAGAAACCTGCAGGGGAGTCTTGCTGGGAAGGGGTCAGTCAAACCCCGGAGGCCTCTGCCCCAGTTCCGACGTCCGGCGACAGAGCGGCCTGCACGGAATATACCCCCTGCGAGTCCGCCTCCCGTGGTATGCTGGAGGTGTCAGGAGCCAGGCCACATCAGGGCCGACTGTCCGCATCGGGATGAGCCGATGGAGGTGAACTACGGGGTCGCCACTCCTTGTACGCCCGGAGACTGTGTGCGACCGGCACCCCGAGACAATAGACAATCGTCATCTGTGCCGGGTGCAGGTCGGGGATAACCTGGCAGTGGCGCTGTTGGACTCAGGGAGCCTGGTAACCCTGATAAGTGCTGCCCTGGTACAGCCCACCCAGTATACGGGCCGGAAAGTGGGTGTGGTGTGCATTCACGGAGACTTAAAGGACTATCCCACTGCTGTAATGTCTCTGTCCACGGCGGCCGGCACCTGGACTTGTGAAGTGGCGATCTCCACAAAGCTACCCTATGAACTGATAATTGGGAGAGACTTCCCTGGTTTTCCGTCACTGTGGCCTGAGGTGAAAGTGTCTAATAGCCCTGAGACAGGGGAGACAACCCCACTGAGTGTAATGGTGGGAGACACGGAGGACTTGCCACCGGGACCTGAGTTGGCAGACCTCAATGTCTCCGGGAAAATTTTGGGACCGCACAACACCGGGACCAAACCCTAACCAGGGCCTGGGAGAATGTGCTGGAAATTGATGGTAAACCCCAGAAACCAGGGGCTGAATTAATGTTCCCACGATTTATTGTTCTGCAGGATATGTTGTATCGGGTGAACCAAATCCGAGGTGAACCTGTTGAACAGTTGGTGGTGCCCACAGCGTATCGTAAGCTTGTCATGGAGCTTGCCCACCAACATGTTCTTGGGGACACCTGGGGTGGCAGAAAACCCAGGACCGCATTCTGCAGCGGTTTTATTGGCCCAGTGTGTTCAAGGAGGTAGAAAATTATTGTAAGTCCTGTCCAACCTGTCAGATAACTAGCCCCCAGCCACATTTCCGTAGTCCTCTGGTACCTCTGCCAATTATTGAAGTACCGTTTGAGCGAATCGCTATGGATTTAATTAGGCCTGTACCAAAGTCTGCCAGGGGCCACCAACACATTCTGGTAGTTCTCGACTATGCCACTCGGTATCCGGAGGCGGTGCCTCTGCGACATACCTCAGCTAAGCTCATTGCCAAAGAGTTATTGGAGATGTTTTCCCGTGTGGGCCTGCCAAAAGAGGTTCTGACCGACCAAGGGACCCCTTTTATGTCCAAAGTAATGAGGGAACTGTGTAAATTGTTGCGTATAAAGCAGTTACGGACGTCCGTTTACCATCCGCAAACAGACGGTCTTGTGGAGAGGTTTAACCAAACTCTAAAAAATATGTTAAAGAGGGTGGTGTCTAGAGATGGGAAGGACTGGGATCTGCTTCTGCCCTATCTCATGTTCGCAGTGCGAGAGGTGCCCCAGGCCTCTACTGGGTTCTCGCCCTTCGAACTGCTTTATGGCAGACACCCTCGGGGCCTGTTGGATATCGCCAAGGAAGCATGGGAACAACAGCCTGTCCCCCACAAAAGTGTCATTGAGTATGTCGCCCAGATGCAGGAACGGATGGAAAGGGTGTTGCCGCTGGTCCGGGAGCATATGGAGGCAGCGCAACAGGCCCAGAGTAGGGTGTACAATCGTCAGGCTCGGGTATGGGACTTCAACCCGGGAGATCGGGTTTTGGTTCTGGTACCCACCCTTGACAGCAAATTCCTAGCTAGGTGGCAGGGCCCCTATGAGGTGATCGAGAAGGTAGGGAAGTAAATTACAAAGTACACCAGCCAGGGCGGCGCAAGCCGGAGCAGGTGTACCACGTGAATTTACTTAAGCCGTGGAAAGATAGGGACGTGGCCGACGACCACAGCCCCGGCCAGGGCTTATAGGTGAAAAGGGTCCAGCCCCACAGTTCGAGGCCTGTGAAGCCGTAACCACGGTAAAAATTGCAGACAGCCTGTCTTCCAAACAAGTTCAGGAAGTCAGGGAGTTCCTCAGTCGGAACACGGATGTGTTCTCGGACCTCCCTGGCCGCACGTCTCTCATCCGACATGACATCGTCACTGAGCCTCAGGCCAAGGTCCGGTTAAAACCATACCGGGTACCCGAGGCTCGGCGGCGGGCCATCGCGGAGGAAGTGCAGTTAATGTTGAAGCTCGATGTCATTGAGGAGTCGAAGAGTGAGTGGGCCAGTCCCATAGTCCTAATACCCAAGCCGGATGGGACGTTGCGGCTCTGCAACGACTTTCGCAAGTTAAATGAAGTATCCAAGTTTGACGCGTATCCCATGCCCGAGTAGACGAGCTTGTTGAAAATTTAGGACAAGCCCGTTATTTTACTGTGCTGGACCTCACTAAAGGGTACTGGCAGGTACCCTTAACGGAGTCGGCTAAGGAAAAACCGCGTTTGTTACCCCGCAGGGCCTGTATCACTACAAGGTGTTACCCTTTGGCCTGCATGGCGCCCCGCCACTTTCCAAGGTTAATGGACATAGTGCTGCGACCACATCGTCGGTGCGCCTCGGCCTACTTAGATGATGTAGTCATCCACAGCACCGACTGGGAAAGCCATTTACCCAAGGTGCAGGCGGTAGTGGATGCCCTGAGGAAAGCTGGACTAACCGCCAATCCAAAAAAGTGTGCGATTGGGTTGGAAGAGACCAAATATCTGGGATATGTAATCGGGCGGGAGTCATCAAAGCTCAGGTAACTAAGGTAGAGGCCATTCGTAACTGGCCCCGACCGGTCACCACCAGGCAGGTAAAGTCGTTCCTGGGGATTGTAGGATACTACATGAGGTTTGTGCCCCACTTTGCCACAATAGCAGCGCCATTGACAGACCTGTTGAAGGGACGAAAGTCTGGGAGGGTTAGCTGGGGTGAGAAGGCGGAGGAGGCTTTCGCCGCGTTGAAGTCGGCCCTGTGTGGGTCCCCGGTTTTGGTGACACCCGACTTCAACAAGGAGTTTGTCGTACAGACCGACGCCTCGGAGGTAGGCCTCGGTGCGGTACTGTCTCAGGAGGTCAACGGGAAGAACATCCCGTTGTCTTCCTGAGCCGTAAGCTCAGTCCCGCCGAGTCCAGGTATAGTATAGTGGAGAGGGAGTGCCTGGCTATCAAGTGGGCACTCGAGTCTCTCCGCTACTACCTGTTAGGGAGGAGGTTCCGTCTGGTGACCGACCATTCCCCTCTCAAGTGGATGAGTCAGGCCAAGGAGAGGAATGCTCGGGTCACCAGGTGGTTCCTATCCCTTCAAAATTTCAAATTCTCCGTGGAACACAGGGCAGGCCGCTTGCAGGGGAACGCAGATGCCCTGTCCCGCGTCCACTGCCTCACGTGTGTTCACCCCTCAGGGTTGAACAAAGGGGGTGTGTAAGAGGGTGCAAGGTGTCATATTCGATGGCAGGTACGTGTCACCGAGGTTGCTGGCCTCGGTGAGGTAAGAGCCGGGTTTTTGGTCTGCAGCAGCTAGTGCTGCTGGACTCTGTTACTTAGTTTGGCTGCAAAGCTAATCCGGGCCGGCTCTTACTGGGAGTAGGCAAAGAGTTGGGTGGGTGCCTACTCCCCACGGTCCAGGCCGGACTTTATCCGGGCCTTTAAAAGGCAGCCTCCTTAGCAGCTGAGGGTGGTGATTATCCTGGAGCCTGATAACAGGGCTGTGGAGTTCTCTGTCCTGGAGGAAAGAGCTCAGCAAGGAGGTGGCTTTTGTTCCTGGCTACCTGAAGGTGGATTCTCCTGCGGCTGGGCCGACAGCCTGGTGCGAACCTGCACCTACACCTCCCAGATGACTGAACCTGTGTTGGCCTGTTTTGTTTTGCCTCCTTGTTTCTGACGTGTGTGAATTACCATCAAAAGACTGTTTGCTGTTTATTTTTGTGTCAGTGTGAATAAAACACTGTTTATTGCACATCCTGGACTCTTTGTGTTGCCTCGGTACTGCACCCACACCGCTGTCTACCAGAGCGACTCCCCACAGTACTTTGCAGGAGTCTGGCTGGTTTTGATGGCTTCTTTCTACTCCTAGCTTCAGTCTATAGTCTGCAATGCTCAGCAATGTTTTTGCCCCATCTAGGTCCTGAGGTGGTGCACCTTTGTATCTAGTGCCACTCACCAACACTACTAGCTAGCTACACGCAGGAATCTGCAGCATCTCCTAGCTCACATCAGTGTTGTGCTTGTCTCCACAGTGTCTCTTCTGCGTCTGATGTCTCACCATCAGGTCTGCCTGCTCTACTATTTATCACTTTTTGGGGAATACAGTATCTTGTGTGAGGCGATGTGACTCCAACACTGAACTCCGACTCCAAACAGCCTCTGTCTTATTACTAGGTGTGGTGATAGAGGTATCCAGATATCAACATTATTTTCAGGAGTAGAAAACCCCTCCCTTTACTTTCCAGGATTGGGTCATAACCTCGTCCAGTCGAACCTAATAATAAAGCGGTCCCCTCATCCCTATTCATACTTTCGCTTTGTATTGTGCCCTGTAAATCTGTATACTGTCAATCGGCACATGTACGAGGACCCAGATGCCCCACAGTTTAGTCAACGCGTTTCAGTGTGCTATAAGCAAATGGACTGGAACTCTAGACACTGCTGCCATTATTCAGATCCTTCTCCCTGGATTGGGAGAATAAATGGAAGGCCCTGGTTACTAATTTTCCCAAATTATCAAAATATATTCCATTCTGCTTGATCCTGTTCAGTCGTCCAGAATCTCAGACCCAAGAAAAGGCATCCAGAAAAAATACTAGACTGGGAGGATCTGAGGGGAACTTGTCAGATGGGGAATAAAGCACAGACCACCAACTTCTGGGTACCTGAACCCCAAGTATGGGTTACAAAGAGCGTCTCTCACTCTGGACCTCTCCTGTCCTGCATCACACAGACCACCCACTGGTATGAATGGGCACTGTGTAATAATTCATTTCCCCAGGGGTGGCGCTGCAGGAAAACTGAACACCTGCAACCAAGTTTCTCCAAAAATTATAGCTGATCACTGGGGGTCCCTGCAGGAGGACAATTTGTGATCAGCTGACTGTCAAGAAGGGATTGTGTAAAGGGGAGACCCATTTAATGTAATACAGCCTAAAGCAATGCCAACAGAGTGCCCCTATAATACTGCCTGCAACAATGCAATGGAGTTCCCCTATAATACTGCCTGCAACCATGCTGACAGAGTGCCCCTATAATACTGTCTATGCTGTGCACAAAGCTGTTTGCATATGAAATTCTTTTTGGTGCATTCCCCCAACACATAAACCTTTGCAACCACCCTTCAATTCTCGACTATGGGACTTTTCAAAAAAAGCTATGCACTTGTGATTATCAGAAGTTCCAAATGAACAGAGAGGCCATACCAAGCTCCTCACATAAATACAGCACCAGAATCAATATGGTGCATATATCAACACCGGCTCAGAATCAGCTCAATACAGATATTATTTCCATATTCATTTCCAGTAGTCCTTGACATATAAGTATGTAAAGGTGAAACTGCAGGTCCCAGGATCACTGGAACAGCTGTAAAGGTATGTTGGGAGTGATAGTGTAACAGAAGAGAATGCTATAACCGATGATCACACTGTAGACCATACAAGTAACTACACCTCTGACCAGACACAGTGGCAGAATAAACAATTGTATTTAGTGACGTACAGGTGACATTTCCTCCGGAGTTCTTCTTTTTCCTTTTCTTTCCACCCGGTTCAGACACCATGATGACTTCCCGGGCCAAGGCTCGTCTCTGCAGAGTTTGCGGCCAAGATGTCTTTAGCTTCTCACTTTACCAATGCATCAACATGATGAATACGGACACAAACTCCTCTTAGTGCCACATGGTGTACCTTGAAGATAATAGTGTACACTGTGCCGCCTAGTACAATCATGTCACGTGCAGTGGCTGAATTTGGGGTGGCCCCAACGCTATGCTGAGCCTTTGGACACCGTTGAGTTGTCACCATGTGTTGCTGCTCTTCGGAAGGGATGGTAAAGCGTGGTGCACCCCAATGGGAAATACGTCCAGAGAGTCAGGGTCTGTAGTAACCAGCGTGCTTCTTTACTGGAAGGATTCAGGTGCAAAACAAAACAGGCGCGGCATAGGGCTGTCTTCTTAAGTCTCCTCCCTGGCAGAGGAATGGTTTGATGCTAAGGAAAACTTAGAACCTTCTAGTGGGACGGGTGGAGTGGAGAATCCAGCACAAACAGATACATTGTTACGCTTTCCGTCTCTCATAGACTTACATTAGAGCTTCAATGATACTCAATGGCAATGACACAGCAGTTTTTCCAGACAAAAACAAGTTTCCAGAGATAACAACAGAGCTAAAGCCAGACATTCAAAAGGTCAGTCTGTTTGGTTTTAGTAGTAAACAACATCTGTCAATTCCCCTACAAAACACGCTCTATGGCATCTGTGGAAAATTATCAGCTTCTTATTCAAAGTCCTAACAGTCTCTCAGTGTTCATCAACCCTTTCCACAGAGGGTTGTAAATACAGTGATAAGGAACAGGATATATACACTCACCTAAAGAATTATTTGGAACACCTGTTCTTTTCTCATTAATGCGATTACCTAGTCAACCAATCACATGGCAGTTGCTTCAATGCATTTAGGGGTGTGGTCCTGGTCAATACAATCTCCTGAACTCCAAACTGAATGTCAGAATGGGAAAGAAAGGTGATTTAAGCAATTTTGAGCGTGGCATGGTTGTTGGTGCCAGACAGGCCGGTCTGAGTATTTAGCAATCTGCTCAGTTACTGGGATTTTCACGCACAACCATTTCTAGGGTTTACAAAGAAAGGTGTGAAAAACATCCAGTATGCGGCAGTCCTGTGGGCGAAAATGCCTTGTTGATGCTAGAGGTCAGAGGAGAATGGGCCGACTGATTCAAGCTGATAGAAGAGCAACGTTGACTGAAATAACCACTCGTTACAACCGAGGTATGCAGCAAAGCATTTGTGAAGCCACAACACGCACAACCTTGAGGCGGATGGGCTACAACAGCAGAAGACCCCACCGGGTACCACTCATCTCCACTACAAATAGGAAAAAGAGGCTACAATTTGCACGAGCTCACCAAAATTGGCCTGTTGAAGACTGGAAAAATGTTGCCTGGTCTGATGAGTCTCGATTTCTGTTGAGACATTCAAACGGTAGAGTCCGAATTTGGCGTAAACAGAATGAGAACATGTATCCATCATGCCTTGTTACCACTGTGCAGGCTGGTGGTGGTGGTGTAATGGTGTGGGTAATGTTTTCTGGGCACACTTTAGGCCCCTTAGTGCCAATTGGGCATCGTTTAAATGCCACGGGCTACCTGAGCATTGTTTCTGACCATGTCCATCCCTTCATAACCACCATGTACCCATCCTCTGATGGCTACTTCCAGCAGGATAATGCACCATGTCACACAACTCCAATCATTTCAAATTGGTTTCTTGAACATGACAATGAGTTCACTGTACTAAAATGGCCCCCACAGTCACCAGATCTCAACCCAACAGAGAATCTTTGGGATGTGGTGGAACAGGAGCTTCGTGCCCTGGATGTGCATCCCTCAAATATCCATCAACTGCAAGATGCTATCCTATCAATATGGGCCAACATTTCTAAAGAATGCTATCAGCACCTTGTTGAAGCCACATAGAATTAAGGCAGTTCTAAAGGCAAAGGGGGTCCAACACCGTATTAGTATGGTGTTCCTAATAATTCTTTAGGTGAGTGTATATCACAACATATAAAATGCAATCACAAAGTAATAAACAGTATAAGTTAACCTTTTCAAGTGAAATAAAGTAAGACATTTATAAGTTTGCATTGCGGAAATAGACAAATGTCCACAAATTTCCAAACATCAAAGTACCCCCTACTCCACGACTCTACAGTTACTGTCATGCTAGCGGTCGGTCCGTGTTCGCTGCGGTCTTGCTATCCTGGGCAGGCATGGAGGTCGCTCTGCTCTCCCTGTGTGAATTGGAATTGGAGCAGGGATGGCTAATAGTGATGTCGCGAACATAAAATTTTCAGTTCACGAACAGCGAACGCGAACTTCCGCAAATGTTCTCGAACGGGCGAACCGGGCGAACCGCCATAGACTTCAATTGGCAGGCGAATTTTAAAACCCAAAGGGACTCTTTCTGGCCACAATAGTGATGAGAAAGTTGTTTCAAGGGGTCTAACACCTGGACTGTGGCATTCCGGAGGGGATCTATGGCAAAACTCCCATGGAAAATTACGTAGTGGACGCAGAGTCGGGTTTTAATCCATAAAGGGCATAAATCAACTAACATTCCTAAATTGTTTGGAATAACGTGCTTTAAAACATCCAGTGTGTGTATACGATCAGGTATGATGTTGTATCGATCAGGTAGTGTAAGGGTTACGCCCGCTTCACTGACATTGACAGACCAAACTCCCTTTTAATGCACCGCAAACAACCGCAAACAGTCCATTTGCACAACCGCAAACTCCCCATTTGCACAAGGTTGGATACCAAGCTAGCCACGTCCCGGTGATGTCATTGAAGGTTTCTTCCTCCACCCAGCCACGTACAACACCAAGGGTCCCCAAAAGGTGAATTGAATTGATTTTTCGAACGGGAGATGGTTAAAAAAACGCTGGCTCCCTCCCCTTTGTTTTTATCCACGGTGACTGCGTCTGCGCCGTGCAATTTACTGTCACACCCGATATGAGTTGTATTTTCTGTAGTACTATTCTCATCAGTTTAATCCTCTAACGTCCCCAATCTGGGGGCCATTTATTGAATAGATTTTTCGAACGGGAGATGGTTAAAAACGCTGGCTCCCTCCACTCTGTTTTGAACCACGGTGACTTCGTCTGCGCCGTGCAATTTACTGTCACACCCGATATGAGTGGTATTTTCTGTAGTACTATTCTCATCAGTTTAATCCCTCTAACGTCCCCAATCTGGGGGCCATTTATTGAATAGATTTTTCGAACGGGGAGATGGTTAAAAACGCTGGCTCCCTCCACTCTGTTTTAAACCACAGTGACTGCGTCTGCGCCGTGCAATTTACTGTCACACCCGATATGAGTGGTATTTTCTGTAGTACTATTCTCATCAATTTAATCCCTCTAACGTCCCCAATCTGGGGGCCATTTATTGAATAGATTTTTCGAACGGGAGATGGTTAAAAACGCTGGCTCCCTCCACTCTGTTTTAAACGACGGTGACTGCGTCTGCGCCGTGCAATTTACTGTCACACCCGATATGAGTGGTATTTTCTGTAGTATTATTCTCATCAGTTTAATCCCTGTTACGTCCCATATCAGGGATTGCCTTTGTGAAAAAAATGTAGGCCGGCTACCTTCGACTGCCTTCACAGTGACAGACCAAACTCTCATACACTAAACTGAATTGATTTCAGGAATCGGGAGATGGAAAAAGCAGCTTGGTCGGTCCTCTTACTCCCAAATTGGGGCACTGCGCGTGCACAGAGCAATGTGCTGTGACACCCTATATGAGTGGTGTCTTAGCTAGTACTATTCCTATCAGTTTAATCCCTGTTACGGACCCTATCCGGTCGAATTGATTAACCATTGTCGAATTAGCGAACCATTATGACGTTATGAAATAATTTAGTTCTGAGCTCTGTACTTGCTTTGTATTGGAATTGATGGGGATTTTTTAATTGCCTGCATCATTTCTAATAAACTATTAAGAGACTTTATTATGATTTTTATTTTATGTATTAAAAACCCATACAACATATAAAAAAAAAGGTAAATTAATGTTTTTTCTATGAAATATTATCCAGCCGCCCGATCGCTTTTGGTCTGACCATAATGAAGCAACGGCCTTATCATCTGGGGTGTGGCAACATTGCCACCACACTCATAGAGGTGATGATTGCTTCATTGTGATACGCAAGCCCCTTCA
This sequence comes from Bufotes viridis, assembly GCA_033119425.1. Lineage (NCBI taxonomy): Eukaryota > Metazoa > Chordata > Amphibia > Anura > Bufonidae > Bufotes > Bufotes viridis. The sequence continues at coordinate 45,160,116 of CM065591.1, read as the reverse complement.
CCACAACAAGGTAACGATCACGAAGGGAATTGACACTTGTATGTGCCTTTTTTTTTGGTTTGTTTTTGCAGCCACAGTGCTGCACCATAGGACAGAAAAATTAGGCATGTACACATGCCTGAAATATAATGGCACTGTTGCAGCCGCTATTGTAGCAGCGGCCGGAAAAATTTATGTTTTCCAGGCAGAAAAGTGACTAAAACATTGCGGCTTGAACCCTAGTTGGTGGTGGAGAGTTCACAAAAGTCATCCGGTATGCAGACATTAAATACAGCAGCGTGGGGACCATTTTGAGGCCAAGGCATGTAATCAGGCCTTTTGTTAGTCAAACGTATCCCCCACTGTCAGTCCCTTCGGGATCCATGCCTCATTCATCTTTATGAAGGTGAGGTAATCAACACTTTTTGACCGAGGCGACTTCTCTTGTCAGTGACAATGCCTCCTGCTGCACTGAAGGTCCTTTCTGACAGGACACTTGAAGCAGGGCAGGCCAGAAGTTCTATCGCGAACTGGGATAGCTCAGGCCACAGGTCAAGCCTGCACACCCAGTAGTGAAGGGGTTCATTGCTCCTCAGAGTGTCGATATCTGCTGTTAAGGCGAGGTAGTCTGCTACCTGTCGGTCGAGTCGTTCTCTAAGGCTGGATCCCGAAGGGCTGTGGCGATGAGTAGGACTGAAAAAGCTCCGCATGTCCTCCATCAACAACACATCTGTAAATCGTCCAGTCCTTGCCGCCGTGGTAGGAGGAGGATTACACTCACCTCTTCCCCTGTTAGATTCCCGTTGTGCTGTGACATCCCCCTTATAAGCTGTGTAAAGCATATTTTTTAGTTTGGTTTTGAACTGCTGCATCCTTTCCGACTTTCGGTAATTTGGTAACATTTCTGCCACTTTCTGCTTATACCGGGGTCTAGTAGCGTGGCCACCCAGTACAGATCGTTCTCCTTTATCCTTTTTATACGTGGGTCCCTCAACAGACATGACAGCATGAAAGACCCCATTTGAACAAGATTGGATGCAGAGCTACTCATTTCCCGTTCCTCGTCCTCACTGATGTCATTGACGGTCTGTTCTTTCCCCAGCCACGTACAACACCATGGGTCCCAGATAGGTGACAACAACGAGCACCCTGGGGTGCCTGCTGTGGTTGGTCTTCCTCCTCCTCAAAGCCGCCACATTCCTCCTCTGACTCCTCTTCCTCATACTCCTCTTCCAGCGTTGCTGCAGGTCCG